>JAIUZE010071092.1:0-80057 GCA_022085475.1 Heliosperma pusillum
GTACGGTTATGTCATGAGACGGGGAATGGAATAGCTGTTGTCGCTAGGGCTGATCAGTCTAGGACTAGGATGTTTTCCTACCTTGTGGTATAGCCTCGAGTTACAATCGACTATGGACGGTTCTAAGAACTTATGCCTGTTTGTAGAAGTATTGGTCTTTCATGTGTGTATGATTCTATGAGTTCTAGAAGGTGAGATGCAAGCCGGCTAGGATTGATAGAGTTTGGATTAACGGTTGTTAACTGATTCACATGATTATGTGTTGATTAGGGTTTGAGTGTATCAGGGCCATGTTACATGGTAACCGCTGAGCCAGCATACAAGCTTCCCTACCTCGGGTTATAGTTTATTATCGGTTTCACATGATAGCTTTCATATGCTAGGTTATATGTTAGTTATTTGTTTCATAACATGAAAAGCATATCTTATATGTTAAGTTTTGTATTTTCCATATACATTGCTTTTATGTTATTCATGTTTAATTAAACTCGACATTCCGTGGCTGGGAGAACTCGGAGTTACTCCCCACTGACTGTGGCTTCCGTGTTTATATTTAATGCGGTCGAACAGGTGGTGAATGCATATGTGGGGTACATTGACGAGCTAGCGAGCGAAGTATTTACCTTGGACCTATATTTGGTTCTTAGTTTGTATATTATTATACACTCTTTTTATTTCCGTATTTATACGGGAGATATGTCTCCCGTCTTGTATATTTCTTTTGTATAATATTATTTCCGTTTTGTAATGACCCTTTTTATTTATGACACCTTTTATTGTATTCTTATCTTTTATGTATTTAAATAAATTTTTTTTCTTTCCGCAAATTTGAGGGTGTCACAGTAGATCTAAAGGGCATAATTGGAAGTTCATTGAAGAAACGAAAAGAAAGAAACGGATAAGTTGGAAGTCGCTTTAATAATGAAGAAACGAAAAGAAAGAAAGGACAAAAGAAGAGAAAAATGAGAAAAAAACTGAAATCATAGGTTGCTCGATCGAGCATCGTGACTTGCTCGATCGAGTTTTCATGTGCACCACACATCCAGCCACTCGAGCAAACTCAAAAATCAGGATTTCTAAGGTTGCTCGATCGAGCAGGATACCCCTGCTCGATCGAGTCGTCCCGGTTCAGACCGTTCCCGCGGTTGTTAAGTCAGTTTTCCCTAATTCTTCCTTCATTCTTTCCCTTATTTCGCCATTCTTGTTTTTCTCACACCCCTTATTCTCTCATAAACCTCATTCAATCCACTTCTAATCATCAATTCATCATCAAGCTAGCATCAACAATCATTATTTTACTTGTTTTAAGTTCAATTTGTGAAGAAATTGGTGTTCTTGCTCCCTTATTTTGCCCAAATCATGAATCTAGGGTTTGCTTCTTATTTCTTCAATTTTGTGCTTCTAATTCATTGTTGTTGCTTCCTAGCTTTGTTATTTAGTAATTAATCACTATTATATTGCTAATTGCTCCGTCTTTCTTGCGTTTGTTATCTAGGGTTTGTTAATCCGTCTTTTTGAGCATATAGCTGTGTTTGTGTGTTTCATTTACTTCAATTAGCCATGTCTAGACAAGTAGGACCTAGCAAGCGTCGTAGAGAACCCCGTCTTGTTCGACAACCCGAAGTAGAAGCGATTCCGAGTAACCCAACTTACCCTTGGATCGTTTTTAGCACGCAAGAGCAACACGATCGTTTTGCCATGCTTATGGGTCGTCCTATGGACCCTACTCGTTGTGTATGCCCCATCATTTTCCGTGCCCTCGGTTTTGGTAACGCCATGTTTGATATGTTTGACCGAATTGGGTTTGGTGGGCTATATTCCCTTAACGAGCTTTCGTATCGATCTTTGACACTAGAATTTTGCAGTTCCTATGATTGGGACGAGACCAATAAACGTGTGTCTTTTAGGTTGCTTAATCGGGATTTTGTGTTGTCATATGCTGAATTGGCTAACCATCTGGGTCTTTCTCTTGGTGACGATGATGCTTTTGTTGCTATTCCTTCCGGCTTTCAAGCCGTTGATTATTTTACTCTATTTACTGGTCTTCCTGATGCACGTGTTAATGCTATGGCGGTAAATGATGTGCAGCATCCTTGTCTGAGGTTATTTTTGCGTTTCTTTAGCCTTCTTTTGTTTGCCAGGAAGGACCTGAGTAAGTTAAATTCTCATGAGGTTTTGTTACTTGCTTCTACCCTCAACCCCCAAGCATGAGAATGATTTTTATTTCCACCCGGTCGAGTTGGTGTGCTATGCTTTTTGGAGAGTTAATTCCCCCACCCAACATTCTTTAGACTGTGGTGCCTTAGTCACTAGGTTGGCTAGGCGACTTGCAGGGTTTGGGGGAGACCGTAGATAAACACCAATGACCCCAATTCATGCCCCTAGAGTAGACGAGGAGTACCTACGCCACACACTTTGCTGGATTAACGCATTAGGTAACGCTAGATTTCAGTGGCGAGTACAGGGGTCCCAGTGGATAGCTCTTCCCGATAGGGATAACCATCTACCTTCTACAGAGCGGTTACCCACCCATGATCCTGAGACTGGACCTACCCCTCACCCTCGTTCTTATGTGGTTCCACCTGAGCTCATTTTTCCTTTGGCCGAGAACCGTCGACCTCGTCGGCGGATTACCCCATCTTCTACTGCTCAGACTACCACTACCCCGGCTCCACACTTTGCACCCACCCCAGCTCCTTACCCTTACCCTCCACCTGCTTACACCTATGATCCAGCTTTGGAGAGGGAGATTAGGATTCACCAAGTAATTAACAATGACTTGGTGATGAGGGGACTTTAGGAAAACCTTATGCGGACTGATCTTAATGCCACTGCTGGTTGGACTCCGCCGAGCTACTACCGAGGTCCGGGTGACGAGACTGGTGTGTTCCACAATTATGGGGTGACTCCTCAGAAGTTTTCCCAAGAGTTTAGTCACGATTACGGTTGCCTTGGTCGTTCATGGTATACTCCTATTGTAACACCCGCAATTGTACCCTATTTTTAGAATAAAAATATTTTACGGATACTTTTTATCGAAAATTAGTTTTAGTTTAGAATTAAATTTTTCGTGTCGAATTTAGAATTTCCGAGTTTGTATTTGGATTTTACGCGAGATTTCAAGTGAATCACGTCTTAAGACGTCATTGACTTTTCCTTGACTTTTTCCACTTACTCCTTCATATACTCCCTCATAACCTAACTCCCTCACAGCTCAAACTTCATCTTCCTCACCAAGTAATCCCAAAAACCCTAGCCTCCATATTTGATCCATCTTAGAATCGTCGCTACTCATTCAATTCTCGCTCAAATTCACCTAGGTTCGTCTCATTCTTCCCCTCTCATCGTCCTCTATCCGTATTGGTAATAAAATTACCGTCTTTCTCGCTTTTCAAATTATCCGTCTTTCTCAAGGTGAATTATATTCATATTTTATTATCTATTTGTAGGTGGTGACCTCCAAGATCCCGACAAAGACTACTTCTTAATTGAAGAGGGCATTGACGCGGAGTGAAGACGCGAAAAGATAACGGTGAAGGGTTACTCGATATCATTTACATGTTTTACGTGTTTTCTATGTTAGTAATCGTATTTAGAATAGGATTAGTAATCATAGGAATTGTGTTGTTGATGATGGTTGTTGTTAGTTGTTAATTGATATGAGAATTGATGGTTTGTGATGATAAATGAGGATTTTTGTTTGTTGATAACATGTTGGGATTTGATCGTGCCTGAGTCCAGCGAAGGACGCTGGCAGCGTCGTCCGGCGCTGCCAGCGTTTCTTGCTGCCAGTTTCTCAAAGTCGTCTGCAGTTTTCCTGCACTGACCCCTTTTCGTAAAATGATCATATCTCCTTCGTTACTTGCTTGTTTTGGGGTTGTAACACACCGTTGGAACCGTAAGAGGATAAGCTATCACCTACATTTGGAATTTATGCATTTGGATGTCTAGAACTCTAGTTATGATCGTTTGAAGTGGACCCTTGTTTTAGTTGGTTTCCAAACACGTGGTTTTGGAGAGGGGGTCTATGTTTCTTATTCATTATACTTCCTAAACTTGTTCTAATGCTTATGTATCATGTATTGATTCGTTTTTATCATATTTAAATTTATATAATTCTCTATTCGTATGTTTTGTGACGGTTTTTGATATGTCCCACTGTAAGTCGGTTTTTACACATGTTACGGTTTGAGCACTAATTTCCTATGTGCTTTGTACTCTCATTCCCTTGGCTACCTCCACTTTCGTAAGGCTGGAATGTCGGAACGGGGATGTATCCTTACTGCTTAATTGCAGGTGTTAGTGGGCATATGACGACGTTGTTGGGAGGCGAACGCTTTGCGTTGATCGACCCGGCCGTCAAATGTTGTATAATTGCAAGGTGGTGTCATTTGCATGTAGCGTACCGCTTGTTTTGATGCTCTTGCTCTTTTCCGCCTCTTTCGTGAATGTCGACTGAATTTGGGGAACTCGGCGTCTATGATTGACCGAGTCTTGGATGCGAAACGTTTATCGCATGTCGAATCGGAACACGTTTATTCCGAGAGTCTGGCCAGGTTTAGACTAGGACCGGATATTTATATCGTTGTGCTAGGAGGAGGAAATTAGCCTACATATACGAAATGTTTATCGTGTATGCGTTCAGGGAAATGTTTATCTCGTGGATGCGATTTTAATCATTCTTGCCATGTACACGGTGCTAGTGCGTGTCATTTACCGTGAGAGATGTCGTGAATGTATTGGTACGTTTGAATGGATGATTATATGATTGATTACTTATGATCTTCGCTTGACTTGGCATGGTTTGGTTGTCGAGTCTCAATCTTATAAAACTTATACCGCTAACGGTGAGATGCAAGCCCTAGTGAGTGTATATGGTTGCCTAAGAGTGTCTTCCCCGAGTCTTTGTATATTATGATGGACTCAGACTTGTACTTCATATGCTCTTATCATTATATATTGAATTGACTATCTATCCTTATCGTATTTCACATGTATATCTATATATGCATGCTTCTACTTTTGTATTTCCTTTTATGTACGTTTAATGTGATATGGCTGGGAGAACCCGGAGTTACTCCCCACTTATTGTGGCGTTCATGTTTTTCATGGATGAACAGGTTGCTTGATTGGATGGCTTTTTGCTTGGTATTTTGGGTTCGGGTGTGAGCTAGCGGGCGTTGACATGGATGATTGACCCCTAGACGTTTCTTAGCTAGTTGCTAAATAACTTGTCTTTTGCTAACATTTTGAGAGACTACGTCTCTTGTAGTATTTTGTATTTGGTTTGTAATATTTGACACTCCTCGTATTTTCTATTTGCATGTAAAAAGTTTTAAAAACACCGTATTTCCGCTAATTAAATCACATGCTTGTATGTTTTATTTCCGCATTCGCGAGGGTTGTCACAGTTGGTATCAGAGCTTTATCGCTCCCGACCACACACGTGAACCCTAAACTTAAACTACTTGACCTTTAAATAATAAATGAGAGATGGGTAGAAGTTAAGGATTTTACTTGGTAGTCTATTTGTTTATGCTAAGTGTTAGGATTAACTTGTTTTGTTTTTGTTTCTTATGAAGATGGGTAGACCTCGAGTAGTAGAGAATGTTATGCTAGAAGCTCTTACGCAAGTGTTGAAGAATCAACAAGATGCGGCTTTAGCTCAAGCCAACCAAGTTCCCCCTCGAAGAGAAGATAGCCACCAAGGAGGCTACGCTTAGGTGGCAAGCCAAATAGCTAGGAGTAAGATTATACCTTGCGGTGGAGAGTCGGACCCTACCGAGCTATCAGAATAGTTCCGAGAGATGGAGAAGCAGTTTGATCTATACCAAGTCCGTGAAGAGGACAAGGTGAGGATCGCAAAGCACTTCCTTGTAAGGGAAGCAGATAATTGGTGGGCTATCACTAGTGCCACCGCTACTCTTGAAGATGATTTAAATTGGGCTTGTTTCAAAGCTCTAGTGGAAGGTTGATTCTATCCTAAGGAGCTCAAGCAACAAAGGCTCAAGGAGTTTTTTTACTTCAAGCAAGGTAACTTGTCGGCACAAGACTTCACTACGGAGTTCAACAAGCTTGCTCATTTTGCTCTGAGGCTTATCAAAGATGACGAGGACCGAGCTTTCTACTACCGCAACAAGCTGAGTGCTTTACTTCAAAGTAAAGTGAGGAGGAATACTACTTCCTTTGGGGATTTATATGATGATGCTCTATGGGCCGAGAATTCCATGAAGGCCATTAGGGATGAAGCTATGATGAATAATCCCTCTCCTTCTTTCACTCCTAGGCCTAATGTCTATGGGAAGAGACCGTTTACTCCTTCTTCCTCCAACTCTTATGCCAACAAGAGGAGATTCAATCCTCCCCCAAATGCAAATGCAAGAGCTCCCGCTCCTTTCATTCCCCGAGCTACTTCTAACGTGGCTCATAGGCCTTATGCTCCTCAAGCTCAAGCTCAAGGTCGTTTATGCAACCGTTGTAGACTTCCATACCATCCCGGTGTGTCTTGTTCCAACCGACCTTATATTTGCTTCTTTTGCCAAAAGAGTGGTCACCGATATGAGGATTGCCCCGATCGTAAGTTGCCCCATCCTATTGCTAAACCTAAGGGTTCTATCTTTGTTATGAGCCGTGCCGAAGCTGATGCTCATCCGGAGATAATTACGGGTATGTTCTCAATCTTAGAGAACCCGTGTCTTATTCTATTTGATATCGGTGCTTCATTGTCCTTTGTGTCTTTGACTTATGCTAATAAGTTATCTATCGAGCCTACATCTAGTGAGGATACTCCCATATCCTTACCATCCGGAGAAATTATCTCTTGTTCTACTCTTTATCCTAATGTACCAATATCTATTTCGGGTTCTATCTTTCCCGCTAATCTCCTTAAGTTTCCTCTAGGAGAGTTCGATATAATTTTAGGTATTGATTGGTTAGCATTGTACCATGCTAGGTTCGAGTGTAGAGATCAAAAGATTTATTTAAAGAGTCCTTTAGGAGTTAGAATAACCTATAAGGGATCTCATCCCCGAAAAGGTGTGTCTTTGATTTCCGCTACGAAGTTGGTAAGTATGGTGAGAAAGGGTCACCAAGCATACTTGTGTATTGTGACTTCTTCAACTACCTCTTTGCCAAATATTGAAGATGTGCTTATTGTTCGTGAATTTGTTGATGTATTCCCCGATGACTTGCCCAGGATTCCTCCCGAGCGTGATGTTGAGTTTTCTATTGATCTTGTACCTGGTTCCAGACCCATAGCCAAAGCTCCTTACCGTATGGCTCCAACCGAGTTGAAAGAGTTAAGGAAGCAACTTGATGATATGATTGAGAAGGGTTTTATTCGACCAAGTGCCTCGCCTTGGGGTGCTCCCGTTCTCTTCGTGAAGAAGAAAGATGGTTCTATGAGGCTTTGTATTGATTATCGTGAGTTGAATCGGATTACAATCAAGAATAGGTATCCTTTACCAAGAATTGAAGATTTGTTTGATCAACTAAAGGGTGCTTCTACTTTTTCCAAGATTGATTTGAGATCCGGTTATCACCAAATTCTCGTTCGTGATGTTGATATTCCAAAGGCCGCTTTTAGTACAAGGTATGGTCATTATGAGTTCAAGGTGATGCCATTTGGATTGACGAATGCTCCCGCTATTTTTATGGATCAAATGAACCGCACAATTAGTGAGTGCCTTGACAAGTGTGTGGTGGTGTTCATTGACGATATCCTTATTTTCTCCAAGTCCGAAGAAGAGCATGCTATTCATCTAAGGACTATTTTGGGTGTTCTTCGTCGTCAGAAGTGGTTTGCTAAATTCTCCAAGTGTGAATTTTGGTTACCTAAAGTGTCCTTTCTTGGGCATGTGATTTCTAAAGAAGGTGTAATGGTGGATCCTTCGAAGATTGAAGATGTGGTTGATTGGAAGAGTCCGACCGATATTAGAGAAATTCAAAGTTTTCTTGGTTTAGCTGGTTATTACAGTAGATTTGTCAAGGATTTCTCCAAGCTTGCTAGACCAATGACCCAATTGTTGAAGAAGGAAACCAAGTTCTTATGGAATGAAGCTTGTGATGCTGCTTTTCAAGAGTTAAAGAAAAGGTTAACTACCGCTCCGGTGTTGACTTTGCCTGAGGATGGTGTAGACTTTGATGTCTATTGTGATGCTTCCAAGATGGGATTGGGTTGTGTACTTATGCAAAGTAGGAAAGTGGCGGCTTATGCTTCGAGGCAGTTGAGAGTTCATGAAGTGAACTATCCTACTCATGATTTGGAATTGGCCGCCGTTGTTCATGCTTTGAAAGTGTGGAGACACTACCTTATTGGTGTTCATTGTCGTATATTCACCGATCACAAGAGTTTGAAGTACATATTTACTCAAAAAGAGTTGAATATGAGACAAAGAAGATGGTTGGAATTGGTGAATGATTATGATTTTGAGTTGTTATACCATGAAGGGAAGGCTAATGTTGTTGTCGATGCTCTTAGTAGGAAAGCTTCTCATGCATTGAATGCTATGCGGGTATTACCCGATGATCTTTGTGCCGAGTTTCGAAAATTGAGGTTGGAATTTGTGGAGCGTGGATTTGTTTATGTTGGTGCTATGACTGCCGAACCTGTTTTTCTCCGTGAGATCCGCGAAAGCCAAGTTGATGATCTTACCTACAAGTCTATTCTAGCCAAGCTCCTTGAAGGTAAAGCTAAAGATTTCAAATTTGATGATAAAGGTGTTCTTCGATTCCATGGCCGTTTGTTTGTGCCTAATGCTCTTGATTTGAGAAAGCGAGTTCTTGATGAAGCTCACCTTTCCCCTTATTCTATTCACCCCGGAGGTGATAAGATGTACAAAGACTTGAAGCTACAATTTTGGTGGCCGAATTTGAAGGGCGATGTTGTGTCTTATGTTGGAAGGTTTCTTACTTGCCAACAAGTGAAGATTAAACACAAGAGACCCGGTGGATTGCTACAACCTTTGGATATTCCGCTATGGAAGTGGGAATCTATTTCTATGGATTTTGTTATGGCTTTGCCAAGGACCGTTGGAAGTAAAGATGCCGTTTGGGTTGTTGTTGATCGTTTGACCAAGTGTGCTAGATTTATCCCGATCAAAGAAACTTGGAGCTTAGATCGTTTAGCGAAAGCCTATGTTGATGAGATTGTTAGATACCATGGCGTTCCTAAGGAGATGATATCCGACCGAGATCCGAGGTTTTGTTCGAGATTTTGGAAGGCTTTACAAGAAGCCATGGGTAGTAAATTGTTGATGAGTACCGCATTTCATGCCGCTACCGATGGTCAGACCGAGAGGACTATTCAGACTTTAGAAGACTTGCTTAGGGCTTGTGCACTCGACTTCCAATCTAGTTGGGACAAGAGTCTACCGTTGGTGGAGTGTTTTTACAACAACAGTTATCATGCATCGATCAAGATGGCTCCTTATGAAGCTCTTTATGGAAGGAAATGTCGAGGTCCTATATGTTGGAATCAATTGAGTGATGTTCGTGACTTAGGCCCCGATGTTCTTGTTGAGACTATTGATCATGTGAAGGTCATTCGTGATAGAATGAAAGCCGCTCAAGATCGACAAAAGTCTTATGCCGATATCCGAAGAAGGCCATTAGAATTTGAAGTTGGAGATAAATTGTTCTTGAAAGTATCTCCAATGAAGGGTGTTAAACAGTTTGGTGTTAAGGGTAAATTGAGCCCGAAATACATTGGACCCTTTGATATTGTGAAAAGGATTGGTGTCGTTGCTTACAAGTTGGACTTACCCCCGAATTTGGCTAAGGTTCATGATGTATTCCATGTTTCTCAACTGAGAAAGTATGTTAGTGATCCAAGTCATGTCTTTCAAAAGGAAATGCCCGAGCTTGAACCGAATTTGTCCTTTGAAGAGAAGCCGATCCGCATCCTAGATCGCAAGGATAAGAAGTTGAGAAGTAAGGTGGTTCCTTTAGTGAAAATCTTGTGGAGATGTGCTAATGTCGAAGAAGAGACTTGGAAAACGGAAGCTTCTATGCGTAGTAAATATCCAAGCCTATTCGATTAAGGTATCTTTCTTTCGCTCAAGTTTCGAGGGCGAAACTTTTTAAAAGGTGGGGTGATTGTAACACCCGCAATTGTACCCTATTTTTATAGTAAAAATATTTTACGGATACTTTTCAGCGAAATTTAGTTTTAGTTTAGAATTAAATTTTTCGTGTCGAATTTAGAATTTCCGAGTTTGTATTTGGATTTTACGCGAGATTTCAAGTGAATCACGTCTTAAGACGTCATTGACTTTTCCTTGACTTTTTCCACTTACTCCTTCATATACTCCCTCATAACCTAACTCCCTCACAACTCAAACTTCATCTTCCTCACCAAGTAATCCCAAAAAACCTAGCCTCCATATTTAATCCATCTTAGAATCGTCGCTACTCATTCAATTCTCGCTCAAATTCACCTAGGTTCGTCTCATTCTTCCCCTCTCATCGTCCTCTATCCGTATTGGTAATAAAATTACCGTCTTTCTCGCTTTTCAAATTATCCGTCTTTCTCAAGGTGAATTATATTCATCTTTTATTACCTATTTGTAGGTGGTGACCTCCAAGATCCCGACAAAGACTACTTCTTGATTGAAGAGGACATTGTTGCGGAGTGAAGACGCGAAAAGGTAACGGTGAAGGGTTACTCGATATCATTTATGTGTTTTACGTGTTTTCTATGTTAGTAATCGTATTTAGAATAGGATTAGTAATCATAGGAATTGTGTTGTTGATGATGGTTGTTGTTAGTTGTTAATTGATATGAGAATTGATGGTTTGTGATGATAAATGAGGATTTTTGTTTGTTGATAACATGTTGGGATTTGATCGTGCCTGAGTCCAGCGAAGGACGCTGCCAGCGTCGTGGGACGCTGGAAGCGTCGTCCGGCGCTGCCAGCGTTTCTTGCTGCCAGTTTCCCAAAGTCGACTGCAGTTTTCCTGCACTGACCCCTTTTCGTAAAATGATCATATCTCCTTTGTTACTTGCTTGTTTTGGGCTTGTGACACACCGTTAAAACCGTAAGAGGATAAGCTATCACCTCCATTTGGAATTTATGCATTTGGATGTCTAGAACTCTAGTTATGACCGTTTGAAGTGGACCCTTGTTTTAGTTGGTTTCCAAACACGTGGTTTTGGAGAGAGGATCTATGTTTCTTATTCATTATACTTCCTAAACTTGTTCTAATGCTTATGTATCATGTATTGATTCATTTTTATCATAGTTAAATTTATATAATTCCCTATTCGCATGTTTTGTGACGGTTTTTGATATGTCCCACTGTAAGTCGGTTTTTACACATGTTACGGTTTGAGCACTAATTTCCTATGTGCTTTGTACTCTCATTCCCTTGGCTACCTCCACGTTTGTAAGGCTGGAATGTCGGAAAGGGGATGTATCCTTACTGCTTAATTGCATGTGTTAGTGGGCATATGACGACGTTGTTGGGAGGCGAACGCTTTGCGTTGATCGACCCGGCCGTCAAATGTTGTATACTTGCGAGGTGGTTGATGCGTGTCGTTATACACCAAAAATAAAACCTAAGTCTACTAACTAAGAAGATAGCGGAAGTAGGGTCAATCTCCACAGGGAGGAAACTAATTAACTGTAATCTAAATCTGCTAGTAACAATCTATGGGGGTTTGAAAAGGTTTTAACTAAACTAAATAAGATTAAATGAAGAGAAAATAAGGATAGAAATTAATACGAATAAATCAGATAAAGAGAAAATATGCTAGGATTCGGTCCACTGCAATATCGGCATCTACGGGTCAACTAAGTTATTCAATCTATCAATGAGAAGAGCAATGGTTTTCTCCTCTCGGTCTCAAACCGCTCTAGGGATTTTCCTAATTAACTCTCGCCCTCTTAGGAGTCACCTATCAATTCTAAGCAAGCCTTCCCTTCCAATCTCTCGATCCAGGTCGGGGTTAACTACCTAGCCTAGTCTCCTGCGTGCACTCATTCGACTAAACCTCAATTAAATTGCTTAAACTGATTCTCATATTCAAGACTAACTAAAATAATCTATCCTAACATGCCTCTACTACAGTTTCCCTCATCCCAACATACAAGAGAATTAGCTACTCATGTTATTAACGATGCTAACTAAGACGATTAAACATATGACGATAGACATAATAAAATCGTAATTAATAAGCATGAACAATAACACAGCAGTAATTAGGAAGAGTAAACACTAATTAAGACTAAAGATTAAGAATAAAGAGAGAAAAGATGAAGTTTACAATCTTAGCAAATCCGGCGTAAAGAACAAATCCACGTCGATAAACCCGAATGCAAACCAAAGATAAAAGTTCAGAAACTAATGGAAGATTGATGCTAATGATTCCGAGCCCTAAGGGTTCTGAATCCTAATGATTCTCCATTCCTAATGACGACAATAAGAGTTTATATAATGTAAAACACGACTCTTAAACCCTAATTAAGCTATGGACTTAAGGCCCATGATAGATTCTACTCGATCGAGGGAAATAACCACTCGATCGAGGACTTTATTGGAGGAAATCACTCGATCAAGTAACAATTCTACTCGATCGAGCAACTTTTCAGCAGCAACCACTCGATCGAGCACAGGACAGCTCGATCGAGGTCTTTTCTCTTCAACGCTCCTCGATCGACCAAATATATAATCGATCGAGGTCTTTTGGCCTATCGGCAGTGTTGGACATGGCTTTGGACTTGATTGCGAGCGGTTTCACGCTTTCCCATGCAGAAGCTTCTGTTCCGTTCCTTCCATTCTCCTAAATGCATGCAAAGTGGACTGTTTTGGCTCGGTTTCCGCTACTACGCAGCTTGTACCTACAAAATAGTAATGAAAGTACAAAGTAGCCAAATAGGGGCATATGGCGATATAATATCACCTAAATGACATATAATTGCGTGCATAAATGGACTAGAAAGTCTATATAAAATACACGCATCAAACTTCCCCAAACCAAACCTTTGTTTGTCCTCAAGCAAACTAAATGCAGCTATATTGAACAAAATAAACCTAGGGGAATGGAGCAAGTCTCAGAGCTAGCTACAAGTCAATTCTAAACAGTTTAATGCACTCATTCAATCGCTACAAAGCTTAATACGAAAGTGAACGAATTTAAACAATCTTGGAAATAAATTAGACTTTCGACCTTGCAAGACTCATCCAAATTCGGACTCTCACGGATCACTCTTCTCTCAACAAGCAAATGGTAAGTAAATATGTATAAGAAAGAGAGAACAAAATATAGTCACTCACCTAGACTACGACTGACACAACATGCATTGCTAACTAATATGAAAGATGATTCAAGCACCGTACACACGCATAACCACCGTTCAAGGACAATCACGTGTCGAACATTTGCAAAAATATGGATATGTGAGGCTAGTTGGTAAGAAGGGGCAAAACAATTAATGGAAATGTGAGGGTAAATAGCCAAGCTAGTTCCTAACAAGACCGCAATATAACTCGTTCCATCTTCCAACAATCAAAAATTAAGCTCGATGCCTTAACAAATATAGGCATATACGTCACAAATCCCAAATAACACCTCAACAAATTATAATAAGCACAGGAGGTGTAAACAACAAAACTTCAGCCAATTATTTTTTTTCAAGATATATTTTTCATTTTTTTTCTTTCTTTTCTTTTCTTTTTCTTTTTCTTTTCTTTTCTTGGCTGACTGAGGAAAAACCTCTCGATCGAGCTGCATGAATCACTCGATCGAGGCACAAAAACACAAACTCTGCTCGATCGAGCTAAACAAAGTACTCGATCGAGACACTATTCTCACTTCTCTTCTTTTTCTCGCAAATACCCACTCCAATCAATGAAAACGAGCCAAAACTGACACAACGGTAGAATATACCTCGACTACTAAACTAGCTCGGCAAAGGTAGGCTTAATTTAGAATGTAGTTAAGGGCAACAGGCAGATATGGCTTTATGTGGAGTTAATGGGGTAAAATGAGGAAAAGGGAGATGCAAATATTCTCAAAACACGTAATTCTGACCACAAACCTAATGCGTGCAGGCAATAAGAAATCAAAATTCATATACAAGCAAATGACACGAGATGTGGGGAGTAACTACTCTCATTCCTAGATAAACTGGTCATGGATGTCACCAGTTATAGGCTCTAAAATCTCAGAATATAAAAGTAGTTTGCCAAAAAGTTGAGTCAAGTCTACTAATCAAATTTAAATTCCAAGACAAAATTCAATAGTTCACTACTTCGATTTTACTAAGTAACTCAAGAAAGGTGCAAAGAATAGCAAAAAATAGACTTCTAGTGCGATTAAATCATGAACAAGGCTCCAATCCGACTCAACTATATGCAAAAATAAACGTGATATTTTTGATTTTTTTTTCAATTTTTTTCTAATTAACATGAATTGTAAACGTGAATGCAATACAAATGCAAATGCAGACGCAAAAGGATGTAAAACACTTCCCCAAACCAAAACAGACAATGTCCTCATTGGCTATAGCACAAGAGCATATAAGGGAAAAGGAAAAAAACAACCTAATACATGTTCCTACGGAATGAAATATATATGAAGAATGGAAAAACAAAAGGAACAGAAACAACTCACAAAACAAAGCTTCCCCAAACCAGCATCAAAGTAGGGGTCGATCGAGTAGAAATTCCACTCGATCGAGCACTTTTCCAGATATAACCGCTCGATCGAGTAATGTCCTTTGCTCGATCGAGCATATTCTGAATTGCACGGCCGTTGACTGTGAGCAGTTGATTTCCTCTTTGTTTTCCTGCAAAAACGATGCCAAACGATACCCAAAGAAAAATACCAAGCATTGTCTAACAGGAAAACAAGTTGTCTATCTAAACTACGGGTTATCGCGTAATAGTCTAATTGTCTAATTGAAAACGCGATAAATTGTTTGTTACAAATTGCACGGGGTTGCAAACCCGGCTAATACCCAAATAGGTTCATGACAAGGCCACCGTCAGGCCTTTGACTTGCGGAAGTACCCTCAGCTGTGGTAATTTCCGCCTTCTTTTTCCACACATGCGGTCTTTGCTGGGAGTCTAGCTCCACTTCTGAATTACTCGAACATGTGTGAACTTCTTTTATCTTCGCTGGTACGGTAATCTCAACAGTCGAAGACGGAATCAGGAGTACTCAAGTCTTCCTCCTGAACAGTCCTATCTAACCCTCTCTACCTGCGCATACACAACTATAGAGAGAAAGATAAGAACAGTCTTAAGGAATTAGAAATTCCTTAAGACGAGACAGAAATAAATAACAGAAAATTAAATTGCCTCCCCGGCAACGGCGCCAAAATTTGATGCGTGTCGTTATACACCAAAAATAAAACCTAAGTCTACTAACTAAGAAGATAGCGGAAGTAGGGTCGATCTCCACAGGGAGGAAACTAATTAACTGTAATCTAAATCTGCTAGTAACAATCTACGGGGGTTTGAAAAGGCTTTAACTAAACTAAATAAGATTAAAGGAAGAGAAAATAAGGATAGAAATTAATACGAATAAATCAGATAAAGAGAAAATATGCTAGGATTCGGTCCACTGCAATATCGGCATCTACGGGTCAACTAAGTTAGTCAATCTATCAATGAGAAGAGCAATGGTTTTCTCCTCTCGGTCTCAAACCGCCCTAGGGATTTTCCTAATTAACTCTCGCCCTCTTAGGAGTCACCTATCAATTCTAAGCAAGCCTTCCCTTCCAATCTCTCGATCCAGGTCGGGGTTGACTACCTAGCCTAGTCTCCTGCGTGCACTCATTCGACTAAACCTCAATTAAATTGCTTAAACTGATTCTCATATTCAAGACTAACTAAAATAATCTATCCTAACATCCCTCTACTACAGTTTCCCTCATCCCAACATACAAGAGAACTAGCTACTCATGTTATTAACGATGCTAACTAAGACGATTAAACATATGACGATAGACATAATAAAATCATAATTAATAAGCATGAACAATAACAACGCAGTAGTATTTAGGAAGAGTAAACACTAATTAAGACTAAAGATTAAGAATAAAGAGAGAAAAAAAGAAAGGAGTTTACAATCTTAGCAAATCCGGCGTAAAGAACAAATCCTACGTCGATAAACCCGAATGCAAACCAAAGATAGAGTTCAGAAACTAATGGAAGATTGATGCTAATGATTCCGAGCCCTAAGGGTTCTGAATCCTAATGATTCTCCATTCCTAATGACGACAATAAGAGTTTATATAATGTAAAACACGACTCTTAAACCCTAATTAAGCTATGGACTTAAGGCCCATGATAGATTCTACTCGATCGAGGGAAATAACCACTCGATCGAGGACTTTATTGGAGGAAATCACTCGATCGAGTAACAATTCTACTCGATCGAGCAACTTTTCAGCAGCAATCACTCGATCGAGCACAGGACAGCTCGATCGAGCAACTATTCACTTCAATGCTCCTCGATCGACCAATTATATAATCGATCGAAGTCTTTTGGCCTATCGTGCAGTGTTGGACATGGCTTTGGACTTGATTGCGAGCGGTTTCACGCTTTCCCATGCAAGAGCTTCTGTTCCGTTCCTTCCATTCTCCTAAATGCATGCAAAGTGGACTGTTTTGGCTCGGTTTCCGCTACTACGCAGCTTGTACCTACAAAATAGTAATGAAATTACAAAGTAGCCAAATAGGGGCATATGGCGATATAATATCACCTAAATGACATATAATTGCGTGCATAAATGGACTAGAAAGTCTATATAAAATACATGCATCAGTGGTGTCATTTGCATGTAGCGTACCGCTTGTTTTGATGCTTGTGCTCTTTTCCGCCTCTTTCGTGAATGTCGACCGAATTTGGTGTACTCGGCGTCTATGATTGACCGAGTCTTGGATGCGAAATGTTTATCGCATGTCGAATCGGAACACGTTTATTCCGAGAGTCTGGCCAGGTTTAGACTAGGACCGGATATTTATATCGTCGTGCTACCAGGAGGAAATTAGCCTACATATACGAAATGTTTATCGTGTATGCGTTCAGGAAAATGTTTATCTCAAGGATGCGATTTTAATCATTCTGGCCATGTACACGGTGCTAGTGCGTGTCATTTACCGTGAGAGATGTCGTCAATGTATTGGTACGTTTGAATGGATGATTATATGATTGATTACTTATGATCTTCGCTTGACTTGGCATGGTTTGGTTTGGTTGTCGAGTCTCAATCTTATCAAACTTATACCGCTAACGGTGAGATGCAAGCCCTAGTGAGTGTATATGGTTGCCTAAGAGTGTCTTCCCCGAGTCTTTGTATATTATGATGGATTTGGACTTGTACTTCATATGCTCTTATCATTATATATTGAATTGACTATCTATCCTTATCGTATTTCACATGTATATCCATATATGCATGCTTCTACTTTTGTATTTCCTTTTATGTACGTTTAATGTGATATGGCTGGGAGAACCCGGAGTTACTCCCCACTGATTGTGGCGTTCATGTTTTTCATGGATGAACAGGTTGCTTGATTGGATGGCTTTTTGCTTGGTATTTTGGGTTCGGGTGTGAGCTAGCGGACGTTGACCTGGATGATTCACCCCTAGACGTTTCTTAGCTAGTTGCTAAATAACTTGTCTTTTGTTAACATTTTGAGAGACTACGTCTCTTGTAGTATTTTGTATTTGGTTTGTAATATTTGACACTCCTCGTATTTTCTATTTGCATGTAAAAAGTTTTAAAAACACCGTATTTTCGCTAATTAAATCACATGCTTGTATGTTTTATTTCCGCATTCGCGAGGGTTGTCACACTTATCCAACCGGATGCTCTAGTTGGTGGGTTTGGTGAGCCATTTCGGGCTTCTTCTTCTGGTGCTGCTCAGTGGGATGATGATGATGATGATGATGATGATGATGATGATGATCAGGCGCAGTAGTGGCAGCTGGTCACTACACCCCCATTTTGCAGCTGGTTTGGGGGAAGCTATGTCTATAAGCTGGTGTTATCTATCCTTGTACTTTCTTTTATTGTATTTTCTTTTAGTTATTTCTCATTCCCTTTGTTAGTTGTGTCCTTTAGGTTGCTGTTGTTGGTTGATATGTGATTGCTGTGCTGCTAGCGTCACAATTAGGACACTGTGACATTTAGGTTTGGGGGAGAGTCTTTATTTATGTTGTGTGTTTATTTAAAAAAAAAATCTCATAAAATTGAAAAATTTTAAAAATCCAAAAACATGTTTTTTTATTTTATTAGGTCGAGTCTTGGTGAAATTGAATAACAATGATGATAATTTGCATTGTTTCTGCATTTGAATCCCAAATAAGTTATCCATGTACATTGTTTTGACTTGCTATTTTTGAAAACAAAGCTCATAGTACAAGTCTTGATCGTTTTTGACATACGTAATGCTAATTAGATTTGCCAATTTTTGTTGGTAAACCACTTAAAATTCTGAGGTCTATAGAGCTTCCTAGGCCAGGAACATCAATAAACTGGTCTCATTGTTTTTAGGCTTGAGTGTGGTACTCCTTGTGGAATATGTAACATCAAATTGCATAAGTGTGACAATCGTTTCTTGATACTATACGCGTTCGTTTGATAAGTGCATGATGAAAGGCAGTTCTTTTTGTTCAAATAAGCCTCACATAGCCAAAAAGACTTGATTTTATACCCTTATTATTGAGTTCTTTATGTTTAGCCAATTTGAGCCTTTTGTAGCCTGTTTTACAAGTCATATAATAGCTACATTTCTAGAACTTGTCTACCTTATCGGGACAGTCGCAGTTGCATGTTTTTCTTATCTACTTGTCTACTATGGTTGGGTCGGGGTTTAAAAAAGAATATCAAATGGGTGTAGCAAGTATGTTGGCAATTGTGTCATTTATTCCCTTTGTTGAGAAAAGTTATGAAGCAAAAGAAAAAAAGAAAATGAAAAAAAGAAAAAAAATGATGAAAAAAAGAAAAAAAATGAAAAAAGAAGAAAAGAAAAAAAAAAAAAGATGAAAAGAGAAAAATATGTTGCTTCATTGAATTATTCAAGGGATAATAAAAGGGAATTTACTAGAGTCTAATCCATTTTTTAGAGAGCAATATCGATATCTCTCTTGTGTTGTCAAAATTTTAGATGATTTCTCTAGGGTGTTGGTTTGTGCTAGTCTTGTAGATTTGTTTTGATAAGTGTCACTGCGACTACCGGTCTTAGCCCCACATTTCCATACGTGCTTTGGCACAATCCACTTCTATACCTTCACCCATTAGCCTCCCTTTTTGTCCTGATTCATGTACTTTATAGCGAATGCGTATTAGTTGGGGAAATTACTATCACATTAGAATGCATGCATGTTTCATAAGTTGAGTGAGTGTTTCTATTTCTTTCTATCTTCACAAAACTCACCCTTACATAAACTTATGAGTGCATGAGTGAATCCGCGAGAATCCGACAAATTGAGCCTTGCAAGATTGAAAGGTATTTGGTTTTGTCTATACTACGGTATCATGTAAAATCTTGGAATATGAGCTGCGTTTTCTACTTTCCCGTACCTTTAAATTTGTTTTATTGGTACAACTTGGTTATTACTTTGTTATAGATATGGATAGCTTGGGATTTGTATGTGCATTGACATTAGCTTTGAGTTTTTCATTCACCATTTGTATGTTTGTCCTTGTATAGTGTTGATTGCTTTGCTTAGGGACAAGCAAAGGATTGGTTTGGGGGAGTTTGATGATCATTATTTATATACATATTTTATGCCTCCCTTAGATGCATTTAACTTGATTTACCGTCTTTCCTTGCTTATTTCTATGTTATTTTAGCTAGAATATAGATTCTGCCGCTTCTGTTATATTTTAATGCAGATTGGATGCATTTGGAGCTTTTTGAGTAGATATGGAGCGTGGCGGAGTAGGATCGTAGAAGGTTATGCACGGGAATCGAGAATGAAAGAGAAGAAATGAAGAAAAATCGAAGAAACGCGGCTTTTGAAGGGCTGCTCGATCGAGCAGGCTAGCCTTGCTCGGTCGAGTCGCACTGTTCTCTTGCTCGATCGAGCAGAATCACTTTGCTCGATCGAGCAACCTATATTTCGGCGGCTTTCTCTTATTTTCCTAAACTTTAACCTAATTAATTAGATCTTTTGTATTATAAAAGAAAGCTCGTCTTTCATAATTAGACATGCTTTGTTATGCTTTTTAATGCTTTTATGCTTTAAATCAGAAATCCTAAATTAGTTTACTTTGCCTCTGGATTTTATTCATCAAAGACAATTGTCTTTAGTTCAACTTGTAATCGGTATTCTTCAATCTTTCTTCGTTATTCAATTTAATTACCTTCTTGTTCTTTAATTATTCTTTGTTCATCCTTTCATTGTTGTTAATCATGTTTACTTTAATTATTATTGTTGTTGTTAATATCGTTATGAGTAGCTAAATTCTTTTCTAGGGTTGAAAGGGGATCTATGATTGTTAGAAGGGGTAGATTGATTAATTGAATTGCAATTGCATGGTTATCGTTTGATTATCGTTTTAATTCTAATTGTTTGATTATTGGCCAAGATTAATTAACTAGTCTCGCGAATTAGGATTGACACCGACCGAGTTAAGACTAAGATAGGCTACGATAATTGAGTAGAACTCGTTTAATAATAGCGATCGCATGTTAATTGTAGATCTAAAGGGCATAATTGAATCGACCGATCTTGTGACCTTAGATAACTTTATTGCATGATAGTTGACTTCATCCTTACCCCTGGACAATAATCCTAGTGAACCTGAGACCCTAGACTTTTAATCTCATTGTTTTCAACCTTATTAATTTGTTATTGCTTATTATTAGTTGTTATTATTATTAGTTGTTATTGTTTACTTTTAGTTATTGTTATTGTTTGCCATTAGTTTAGAACACAAATCTCAAACCCCGAAATTGTTACTTAAGAGACAAACCTAGTTTAACAGATTAGAATACTACCGCCTCCCTATGGATTCGATACCTTGCTTACCGCTGACTATTAGTTAGTAGTGAATTAGGTTTACTTTGATTAAGGAGACGCGACTTTACCCTTATCACTCACCACACACTAAATGTAAGTCCTCAGCATGTGTCTTGGTCCAGTTTGGTTGGAATGCGTATGTACGGTTGATAGAGGTATTTTTCATGTTAAACTGCATGCATGCTCTTATAGGTCGCAGTTAGTTGAGTGACTATTTTCTCTCTTATCTTATAAATTTTCTCACCATGTGCTTTGAATGAGTGATGAGTGACCCGTGAGAGTCTGATATATACAAGTCTTGCAAGGTCGACGGTTCAGTTCCTTTATCATTGATTTAACTCGTTCGCATTTGATTTTCTGCCTTGGTGTTAGCTTTTAAGCATTAAACGGGTTTGGACACTAGAAGTATAGGTAGCTCTGAGCTTTTCTTCGTTCCATTAAGTGAGTTTATTGTCTAAAGTCTTTGCTTGCTTGGGACAAGCAAGGCTTTGGTTTGGGAAGGTTTGATGCGTGCCTAATTTATACATTTATTTCACCCTTTTTGCACGCATTTCTATGCCAATTTGAGTAGCGAAAGCTACTATTCTACTTTGTTCCGGATACTTTGGGTATTTCTTTGTTTCGTACAGATTGTTGACCCATAAGGAGCCAAAACAGGTTGAATCTCGTCTTTGTGTTGCATTCCGGATACGAATGGAGTCATGCTTGGGAACTGTCACCTTGGGACGCTCGGAAATGAAAGAAGATGCATTGAATTAGAGTGAAATTGGCGTGCTGCTCTGGAGAATAGTCGATCGACTATTCACTTCACTCGATCGACATGTTTTGGAAATTAGTCGATCGACAACCATTTTGGTCGATCAACTAATTTGAAGTAGAGACAGAGAATTTATTTATTTTAGTCGATCGACCAGTGTTGTTAGTCGATCGACTGCTTTTAGCTTTAGCCGAAAATTTGATTATCTGATTCGGCCCATTAGTTTTAATAGTTACAGAGTTTAGTATTTAAGTTTGGTAAGACAGAATGATTAGGTCATCTCTTTTACACTGAAAAAAACCTTCTACGTTTTCTTTGAGCAACTTTAGATCTAATACTTGGGATCGATCTTTCTTCCTTCTTTTGGTATTGAATCTTCTTTTATATTAATTCTTTTCTCTTATTCTCGTTCTTTGTTATTTACTCTCGCTCATTAATTTCTTTGTCTATTAACTGTTGTCTTTAGCCATGTTTAATTCAATTCTTATTGTTGTAGTTAATTTCATTAGACACAACATGAGTAGCTAATTCTTCTATGCTAGGATTTAGGGGAACTGCGGTTATGTGACGGTATAATTACTAGATTATTAGTTAAGTTATAATTATTGGTTTGTATTGTTAATTGTTGCATTAATTGTTAGTAAATTGGTTAAATGCATGTGACCAATCTATTAGTTTGTTAAACATTGACCTAGATCGTAAGATATGGAATAGGTAGAGACTTGCAGCGAACAATAGAATGCCTTAATTAGAGCGAAAGCTAAATTAGTAATTCTAGGGTGAATAGTAGACCGAAAGGAACTATTCCTTACCCTTCGAACCATGTTTATGTTAATCTTTTAATTCTATCTTTGATCGTCGTCGGCCGTGATAACCCGATATCCTAGCTATTTCTCTTATTATATTTGAATTCACTTCCTTCCTTTATTTCTCTTTTCTTCACTACTTTTAGTTTAGAAAACAAACAATCAAAACCCCCATTGGTTACTTAGACAGACTATTAATTAGCAAATAGAAATTCTTTAGTCTCCCTGTGGATACGATCCCGACTTCCTTTACTGCATTAGTTTAGGCCTGTTGGTTATCTTTGATTAGGTGTGCGATTTAGCCTGTCAATAAACAACATTTAAATTCAAACTAATTATCTAAACTATTTTAGAACTCAAAATTAGTCCCCAGTAATTTTGTTGGTCATTAATTAGTCCGATTTGATTTTATTTGCTAAATATAACGGTTTAATCATAACTTTTATGAAATAAACCCAAAATAATATATAAATATCATAAAAATTTGAAACCAAAATTTTTTTACATTCTGGAACATTTTCAGGAACTAATAATAAAAAAACATTTGCCCAAAAAATTTATATTTAATTTTGTGAACAAATAGCTTTATATTTATCGTTTTGATCTCATAAATACCAACAAATATCCAACAACAGTAAAACAAATTACAAAATTTCACCACCATCAAATAAATCAGATAATGAAATAATGTACCAAAAAAATTTAGATCTAGAAAAACTCGTTTCAATTTTATGAACATAATAATCTCCTTTTATGGACTTTTATCTCATAAAAATCAATAAAAATGCAATACTTTATTAAAAGTCACGAAATTTTATATACAGTATGTAAAACATACATATGAGATCATATTAAAAAAAAACTCATGGCCAGAATCAACATGCAACTATTTTTAGTTAACTTTTAACATAAAAATGCATATTAACACGGTTTAAAAGCCAAAAATCAAAATAAATAGCAAATTAATCCCTAAAATCACGAAATTTGACCACAAATATTTTGAAGTCAGTAGGCATACATGCACCAAAATATTTCGTCCAAATCATATTTTAACTCAATTTTTTTGATTTATTAGTTATCTTATAACTTAAATAAAAAATGCTCAAAATGAACATGCATGCTACAAGCTAGCTCTGATACCACATGAAAGTCCATAGACCCTAATTAGACTCCTCTAATTAGATTACCAAATTACATGTTAATTTAGTGTTTAAAAATATATGTAACATGCATGCAAATATAAAGACATTATGTAAGAGAAATAATTTCCTCACATTGAAATGGAAATAATTTGGGCACAATAAGAATACCTTCTTATTGTTCTTGAGCTAATATATGGAATGATCCTCCGACAATTTTCAAATAAGAAAGCCTCCTTCTAGTTGCACCCAAGATGTACCCAAATAATCACTAGTATTATTAACTAGATAATAATAGTGATATATCTTAACATTATTAATATTACTACCTTAGTAATATATGTAGTATAATATTAATGTTAGAGAGTTTTAGTGAGAGGTTAAAGTTTAGAGAGAGGTTGAATAAGCACAAAATCTTTGTAGGCATCATGGCCGGGCTAACATGCTCCATATGAGCAATTATTTTAGTTATTTTATTCTCATGCAAATTGGTGGAGTGTAGGCATATATAATCATGATTAAAGTATCCATGTAATGTCACTATCACTTGGTTTATGTGAACATAAAATAGAGCAACAATTATCATGCCACCACTACTACCAAAACCGGCCATATGTGGCACAATATAGTCCATTTTGATTTTTCATTATTTGTCTCACAAATATTTATAATCATATGCTTAATTATCTTATATAATTAAGTGATAATTTGATCATATAACAATTATATGACACAAATTAATAAATAATATACACTTAAATTTTAAGTTGTATTTTATCATTATATCAATATATAATGGGTCTCATAATGCCCAGTTAATTTATTTCACAACTCCTTATTAATCTAATTTACTAATTACCTCTACCTCAAAATATATGTAAAACGTCAACTAATTTAGTAAATTAACGATTAATTACTAAGCTAGTTCTTATTTAATCATATTAAAATAAATAAGATATAAATTTATTAGTCAATTATCGTATAATTGAGTACTAAACTTAATTAAATCTGAGTTCCAAACTCAATTTCTAACAATTAACTCTCGTACATATCAAATATATGTAATGTGCTAATTAACTGTATCATATACAAATAATTAGTTCTACTATTTGGGTTTCATCCTATAGGTGTGGCCGAAAGGATGAGTTGATCACCGCCGCGCCATCATACGACAATAACGTCAAACTCTAGGCAACCAACCGTTATTGATTTACGTTAATCAAATGACTAATCATATAAATAGTCAATAAATATCCCGAATATATTCCTTAATGAGATTTATTATGTGGCACACTATTGTGGAGGACACTTACTTCAACAGTGAAGAGGCACTCGGTCGGTGAGGTAGCACTTGGACCAAGTGGATGTATTTTGGGAGTTTGGGGTGGATTCTGCCGAGTGGTACTAGACCGAGAATTTCCGTACTCAGTCGAGTATGGTCACTCGGTAAAGTGAGCTGAGTACTAGACCCAGTTGACTCGGTCGCATGCGATTTCGAGAGTTTAATTATCATTTATTTAATGATTATATAAGAGTAAACAACACTCTAATATGTCAGTTTCCTAACTACTCTCTCTGATCCCTCATGATCTATAATCTTGGCAAATCTTGTTGTTAGATCGTTCTAATTCGTTTCCTTTCGTCCTTCTTTTGGTAAGCAATTTATATCTCTCAGTTTAATAGCATTTTAGAGGTTGGGTTATGGGTAATTATACTTATCGTTATATTAGATAATGAGGGATCAGTAGTAATTGCATTATCATATTTTTTAGGTGGAGACTTTGAAGAATTAGAATTCTAGCTTGAAATCCTTTGTGTTTGATTGTTGATTCAAATTTAATAAGGTAGGGTTTTCGTACTCAGTTTATGTGTATGTGATGGATTAATGTGCATAATGATATGGTTGTGGCATATGATACTGGAGTTCAGGGAGATGTTGTGATATATGGTGTTTTGGAGGTGGTTTTATATGGAGCGATTGAGAGAGACCGGTTGCATGACTCTGTGGGTCGTTTCTCATAACTCCCACAATGAAGGAGACAGTGCACGTGGTGATAATCTGGGTCTGGGGTTGACATGTTACCGTAGGGACCATTGTGTCTATGGCGTGTCCATGATAAAGCGGTGTGCTTGTTTATGGCACCACAATTGGTGATTTGCGATGTGCTTGTTGATGGCATCGTCAGTGTGCTTGTTGATGTAATACCATATCTGGAGTGGTGGATGAAAGGGGCGGGGGAAACACCGCTCTCGGTTGCATGGAAGGATGAGGATGATCAAAATAGGCTAAAAAGAGGGGAATCGAAGGATGGCGATCCAACTTGTTGAACTGTTACAAGCTACTAGAGAATCGAAAATTAACGAGAAGGAAATTGGAGGAAGGCTATTTTAGGAAATTCTTATGATCATATAGGTTAAATGTGGGGGAAGTTGGATTAGATAATGAGGGAACAATCGTCGACAATTCACCGTAGATAGGCCTTTGAACATGCTTATTACGCAAATGAGCGGCGAAGAAGGGCGATCGTGGGAGGAAGGGTGTAGGCAGTAATGTTAAGATTTAGTTGATTTCTTTTTCTGTTTTTTTAGCGAGAAAGGGAGCATTTTTTAGAAAAGGAGAAAATGAAGTCTTGCAACTACGTATATAAAATACTAATTAAAGAGTATTTTGAAACAACAACTCTCTTATAACACCGTTCTATAGCGTAAAACTGACTCAAAAGGAGAATAACCTACCATAAACAGTTAATATATTCTTATTTTAGATTAATATGATAATCCGATATCTTAATATGAATAACGACATATTTAAATAGACAAGTTATCAAAATAAAATATTTATTTTCTAAGTATATTAACTAATTTCGTTGGGCTTTGTATTATTGGGTTAGTCTCATGTATAATATGGTCCTTTTATAACAACTTGTGGTTTTGAAATGGGTGTTGATAAAGATCGTCGACACATTACTAATTATCGTCAACATTTTGTTAATGAACTTCCAACTTTGCCGATCTCATAACTTACCTTTACTTCTCTCTAACCTTTCACTTAACTTAGAAAATTTTCAAAAAAAAGACGTGTTTCTTTTAAAAAAAACTCGGTTTCCAACAATTCGAATACGTAATCAAACAAATCGTAACCACCAATCAACGTAAATTAACAAATTAGCGTTTATTATTTAAACTTCATTATTATATAACAATAATTCAAAGACGGTAACTATTAATTTTGGAAGACGTTATTTGTTGATTACGGCGTGAACAGTACTTGTCTAACACTCTAACCCTATGACTGGATGAGCTCCCTCTTTGTCCACACCTAGGGTTGTACAAGGGGAAATTTTGTCCATTCCTAGGCTTGAACAAAGAGAGAGCTCGTCCAACCCTAGGATTAGCTGAGCTCCCTCTTTGTCCAACCCGAGGGCCATACGAGATTTTCTCTTGTCCAACCCTAGGTTTGGACAAAATCGCTCACCCTTTAGAGTATTTTTTTGCGCGGAAATGGTAATGTGGAAAATCTACGCTGATTCGTTCTAAAACTAACAATATAATTCCTTAAAATTTAATAATAATTAGAAATATTACATAATAAAAGTGAATTAGATTATTTATGTCGTCGATGCGTTTGTTTTGGTAGCAGAATTGAAGGTTTGATGTTGATCCGATGGAACTTGCAAACTTTTCAAAGCTTTCCTTTGTTAAAAAAATTTTAAGACGAAAATTGATTATTAGTGAGATATGGGTAAAAATGGAGACGAGGGCATAATTAGAAGTCCCTTACTAAGGCTCTGTTCTTTTGGACTGAATTTGTCTGAACTGAACTGAACTGAACTTAATGGAGCTGAACTGAACAGAACTGAACTGAACTTAATAGAGCTGAACTGAACTGAACTGATCTGAACTGAACTTATTGGAGCTGAACTGAACTTAATGGAGCTGAACTGAACTGAACTGAAATAATAAAAAGATAACAATATTATTATTATTCTATTAATCATTAGTAATAATAATATTATATTAATATAGTCTAATATTATAGTAATATAATAAAAAATATAATATTAATATGAATGATAACATTATTAATTATAGTAATAGGTATATAGAATTAAGTAACTGAAAAATAAATATGATAAGTATAATATAATAATATAATAATACAAACAATAATATAAAATATAATTTATAACTTATAGTAATAATAATAATTAATATTATAATAATATAAATCATTATTATTAATAATTAATATTAATGATAACATTATTAATAACAATATAATATAGTAATAAATATATTAACAATAGTAACTAAAAAAAATATAAATAATATAAATAGTAATAAAGTAAATATAACTAATAATAATAATAGGCCTAATAATAATATATTTAAACATTATAATAATAATATAATAATTATTATTATTACTATTATGAATAATAATAATAATAATAATAATAATAATAATAATAATAATAATAATAATAAATATTTTTCTAATAATATTCATAATAATGAATATATCAATAAAATATAAAATATAATATTAATAAATATTAATAATACTAATATTTCCCTTAATCGTAATAATATAAGAATAAATAAATATATTAAACATAAATATAATAATATAAAGAATAATTATAACGGTGATATAATAGTAATAAAATAATTTTTTAAAAATATAAATATAATAATAATAACAATATTAAATGAATTAACATAATAATAACAATAATGAGAATAATAATCATAATAATGCTGAAATAAAAGTAATTTGAACTGAATTGAACTGAACTGAACTGAACTTAATAGAGCTGAACTGAACTGAACTGAACTTAATAGAGCTGAACTGAACTGAACTTAATGAAGCTGAACTGAACTTATAGGAACTGAAATTAAGTCCAAAAGAACAGGCCCTAATTGTGAACGATAATTAGTAAAGAGTCGACGATCTATAAGAGTTGGGTTTGAAATGAGCCGATTCATAATGAGGCAAGCCAAGGTGTGTAAAACATAAATTAGCCCAATTGTAATGAAGTAAAGTAATGGCGGCCCCAAAAGTAATTGAGATTGGGTATTTAGGACAATTACACAGTATATAAACCCTCATACAAACTAGGGTTTATTCACCGTGTATTCGTCCCCCATTTACAGCTGCTGCTTTCAAAGCAAAACAACACAATACTTGTTCAGATCAACCAATCTAAGCTTTCGAAAATGGGTCACACCAACATCTGGAACTCTCATCCTAAGCTTTATGGCCCTGGTTCTCGTACCTGGTATGCTTTATATTTCTTCTTCTCTTTTTTTTGTTTTTTTGTTTCAAGTTTGTAGATCTGTATCATAATATTGGCCTTTTTTTTTTGTTATTTGTGTACTTTTGTAGAATTGTTATGTTATTTGTTGGTTTATTAAGATGGATTTTTGGGATTCATTTTAGTTAATTCTTAAGCACTTGAATTCAGAAACATTGTTAGGAAGTTGCTAGTTGGTTAGGTGTAATTTCTGGAAAATTGATAGAAATATGATTTAGTGTTGAGGGATTTGGATTTTTGTATATAGCTGTAAAAGGATTTGGAGTTTGATATCCTGTTGGAAATTATAATGCCCATTTAACAATGTTGGTGAATCGAATCGGGTTTCGACAAGATAGTTGCGTAAAAAGCTGTAGCTTTGCATTTGTCATTGTTGAATAGAGCACTCACCATTGTGGGTGCATCCTCTATTGCCTGCGTGTTTTATTCATTGAAAGGACATCTTCTTCATTGTCGATGGTTTTATTCATTGAAAGGATATTATTTTTGGTTTTGTATTCTCATAGGACTAGTATATGTACATCTTTTTTTCTAGTTTCTCGTCATTGCTATGATTATCTTGATCGTAAACTAAAAGATCACATCACATCTTTTCGGATGTCTTTTGGAGCATCCTTTTTATCAACTATAGAATGGATGGCTTTGTTGTAGATTTGTCATCTGAGAGCCTTTTCTAAACAGTGTTTGGGACTGAAGGCTGTTAATATTTATATGTAACTGTAATTATCTGTTCACTGTTCTGCAGCCGTGTTTGTGGAAATCCTCATGCCATCATCAGGAAGTATGGTCTCATGTGCTGCAGGCAATGCTTCCGTAGCAACGCCAAGGAAATCGGTTTCATCAAGGTTTGTTTTTTCTTGCTTTTTTTCCATGCTGCCAATAAACAATTTTCTTCTTATTGTATGTTGTTTGTGGAAGATCAAAATTTTCTGTCTGTTTTAATTCACCCCATATTGTGCTGTATGCTGCTGCTCCTTTTTCCTTATTATTGTTGATGGGTTCCACATTTAATTTGGTTGCCAAATAAAGTCGACTGTGACAAATATTTTATCTCAAGTTACAATAGTCACCTCTTTAAAAAGATTAATTTACAAATAGTTGTTAAAATGAACATTCCAAATTTCTTTTCCATCTCTCTTTGTAAGTTCAAATTAGTTAAATATTGACTTCCAACCTAGACAGAAGGTGAAATGGAAACGATAAATTTCAGGTGGAGTTTGTACAATTATATATATCCCTCACAATCACAGTTTCATTCTATAACTTCACATTCGTATTCGATGTGTATTATTTACCGACTTTAGAGTTTTACTTTTCCCATGGATTTTGACTTTTCTTTGGTGTAGTGCAAGCATTTTCATTTTATTGTAATTCTCGTTCTATTCATGTTTTAATTCTGTTGGCGAGCCTAATTTGTACATTATTTTTGTTAATTTCAGTACCGTTAATTGGAAGGACCTTATTGATGTGGAGTGGGAGCTCTTGCTGAAGTAGACGATCTTCTCTCTTGATGTTGTTTAAAGAACTAAGTAGTAGTATGATTTTTCAATTGTTAGCTTTTACAAATTTCTGGATTCTATAAACATGTTATGAATTTATGGCTTTTTACTAGCCCTTTGTCACGCCGGATCCTTATTGTTCTTTTGATTAAAGGACGATCTTTATTGTTTTCCACTCTTTGTTTTACAGTACAATCGATGTTATTGTTTTACATTTGCTTTTATAGTGTGTCATCCTTGGTAAGTTCAGTTGCTATTGCCTATTGATTGATGTCTTTCAGAGAATCAGAGCCACTGTAGGATACTCTTGCGCAAGATTGTTAGCTTCGTTCATGCCTACCAATCTTTACATGAAATTATGCTGCTTCTGATAACTGATGTTTTTGATACGGTTCTTGGATGAAAGTGTTAGCAAGGTTATGGTCAGATTGGTCACCGGAGAGGTGAACCCTGACCTGGCTTACTGCGAGGGTAGCCTTCTCGTAAGTTGTCTTCTGGTAGTGATGTATCGATTACATTGATCAAGTGTGAAGTTTACTTATGAACTGACATTGAATATCTAACTTGAATCCTAGGCACTTATAAACGAGTGTGATAAACTTTCAGATTCTCCAAAATGGTTGGCTATATGATTTGCTATTTAGGGCTGTGCAGAAAAACCCTAACTGGAACCGGTCCGAAAACCAAATACCACAGGAGCCTGAAAACCGAACCTGATTATTTGGTGAAAAAGCGGTGCTTATTCAGGTCATAGAAAATCCAAACTGGAGATCGGTTTTGAAACCAGATTATTTTTTAAAGAAAGAAAAGAGCTACTATTTTTTAAACCGAAACGTTTGTGCTTCATTTTTCAAGCTCTCTTAAATGCCTATTTATGTCTATCGCTTCCATTCAAATCAAACTCTACCCTAGATGGCTAGATGTAGCCATTTGTTCATCAAATTTTCAAGCTACTAACTACACTGATTACTTGTAATTGCTATTGTTTTTTAATTGCTTTTTTCATCTTAGTTCATGGCCTAATGGCTTAACCACATTTAGCAAGTCTTTAAATCCCAATTCAAATAAATAACGTTTTGTAATTTAGAGCATGACCTAATTTCTTAAAAATGAGTTTCTATTTGGTGCTTCTATTTTGAAGGGCAAAAAGAGACTTTTTAACTTTTGAAAAACTTTTTTTAGCTTTTAAATAATTGTGGTGTTTGGTCAAAAAATGCTTTTGAGTCCAACAACACTTTGAAAAGTTAGGCCAAATACACACTTAATTACCAACTTAAAAAAAGGGGAGTAATCAAATGGCTAGACCGCTAGAGGTCAAACCCAACTATAAGCATTTTGACTTGATTGAGTTGAGCTCGAGGTGAGAAGCCATACGAACTTTTTGAGCTCGAGCTGAGTTGGGAGCACTCTTCCTTAACTTGCTAAAATGTATTTTGAAAGAAAGTGCCTAAGCCGTTACTAGAGAGATTCGTGATCAAAACCATCCACAGCCGCGGGAAGAAAGAAAGCACATAGACTTGGAAGTAATCATCAGAAATTGATGGGGAAAATACATATAAATCCATGATTCGAAGTTTATTTCCGAAATCATTCCTGCGCAAGTAGCTGTATGTCATTAGGGCTTTCAGCCCCTTCACGACATACATATCACGGCAATCTTGATGTAATTTATTATCAGGCTGCATACATGAACATAATGAAGTCTCAACGAAAACCGATCCACTCAATCGCCTTCTATGGAGAGGGGAAAAAGTCTGTTATCATATAGACGCCGCTGTTTGCACAAAACCCTTGATGTCAAAAGATTCCTTCCCAGCTTTAGTAATCACGCCCTATTGAAATTATACAAATCAACAGATTAAATCAAATGGAGAAGGTCTTGCTTAAGACGGTCTTAAGTTAAGACCTCTCACAATTCCCTTTTCATTTCAACATTATTTAAATCGGTTGTGAGTACGTCTTAATTTAAGACCGTCTGAAACAAGAATTTATGAATCAAATGAACGTTGCATCACATTATCACGATGCTCATAGAATTACAGGGAAACACAGGGGACTGAGGAGTATTAAGAAGGATCGAACCTTCTCTGTGATAATACCAGCAATTAAATCAGCAGGGGTAACATCAAAAGCCGGATTCCAGACTAAGATCCCGGATGCAGCAACTTGTTCTCCTAGTCCTCCACGAGAATTCAACAATTCCTTGGGGGACCTTTCCTCTATCACAATGTCATCTCCAGAAGACAATGACAAATCTATGGAGGTAAGAGGCGCAGCAACATAAAATGGAATATTGTGATGCTTCGCACACAAAGCAAGGCTGTATGTTCCAATTTTGTTAGCCGTATCACCTGCAGACTTACATGATTACACCAATCAATTGACCACACACACACCGCTATCTACTACACCCCATTTTGAGTCAGCCATATATTATAATGCTTGTTTGTTCCAAGGTCATTCCCGTTACATTGTTACGAGTCGCCACAAGCAGATACAGCTAGTTCAGCCCGAAAAAGTAGCAGATACATTTTTAACTCTTTGTTTGTAAGCCAAATGGTTTCCTCCTACATGCCAAATTGAAATCCTTCCAACATAGTAGAAATCTTTGAAAGGAAAACACCATTTGCCTTCCCCTCCCCTCCCTTTCCCTTCTGATATTCAAAAAAAAAATCCCAATTTTTATTATCACATACCATTTGCGGCGACTCTATCTGCTCCTACTATAACTCCATGCACACGTCCTGCCTTCATCAATGCAGCCGCTGCAGAATCAGCTATCAGTGTGGCTGGTATTTTCTCGTGCACCAATTCAAAAGCCGTTAGCCGAGATCCCTGAAATAAGCAGAGAAAATAAAATAAGCAGAGAAACATGAATAACATAGCAGTAGATTGCTCCAAGGAGACGTGTAAAAAGTAAGATGTAGCATATCTTTCAAGTTATCTGAGACCTGAAACTATCTCAGAATGAAAGTTACCGTAAATGGTTATATGTCTGAAACTCCTTGTCCCACTTATATGTGATTGTATAAAAACAGATCCAAAAGCAATTAGCGTAAACTATTGGCTGGAATAAAGGAAGTATATGCTTACTTGGTTAAACGGCCGAGTTTCGGTACAATAAGCATGCTCAAGATTTCCTTGCTCGTGAAGGGCACGAATTACCCCCAGTGCAGTACCATATCCAGCAGTCGCAAGACTATCAGAGAAATGTCAGTAGAGTTACACAATTAAAGCAAATTATATCTTGGAAGTTTTAAGACTCTTAATCCATTTTGCTGACACTCTGACAGGTCAGGTTAGGGAGTAATTATATATAGCAGAAGCATGCTCACAGCTCAGTGGGGATAAAGATCCGCTCTTAAGAATATATATACCTGCCCGTGTTGCAATGAGTCAAGATGGACAGCTTTTGAACATCTTTCAGCTGGCTCTGAATAGAACTAGCTCCATAAGAGCCAATAGCTTTATTTGAAGCAACGTCATCCTCGAGCATTGCCTCAGCGGCTTCTATATAAGCCTAGATGCAGAAAAGTTTACAGATAATAAATGCAACTGTAGCGCAATTTACTCATTAAACTCAGACACTAGCCACATAACTGGATAACTCATGTGAGACAACCAAATATGAAAAAAAGCAGAAAGCTGTGATATAAAATGCCAATATCGATGAAGGATAATAATAAAGAACAAAGGACAACTATTACCTGAAATACATCCTTCGCTTCTGAAAAGGAGGAAGATGCTTTCAGAACCACCTCTTTAAGTTTCGTGGCAGCGTCTGAAAGGTTCACAGCAGTTGGGCGACTGCAAGTATATACATGTTAATTTCACGACAAGCCGCAGAAAGATATCAATACTGATATAAGTGTACGAAAACAAAGTAATCTTAAGTTCATGATACTCAAGCATACCTTGAGACTAGATATTCCAATTTCTCAACAAGATAAGAAGCAGCATCAGTAGGTGATCCTTGAAATGCCTCTGATTTAAAAGCTTCAACAGCCAGAGAGAGGGCAGCTGCAATAGCAATCGCAGGTGCTCCACGAACTACCATATCTCTTATCGCAAACCTGATACATGGCAGAATGTATCTTGAGATGAACCATTTCTCTTTGTTTCCATTTCAACTGACTCCATGGATTGACTGTTCTTTGGTTGTAAATTATGATCAAAGTAAACAGAATGCTCACTAACTACTTGGGTTCTTTTTTTCATTTTTTGTGCTATAAACAAAAACTGTAAGGTGCGTACATCAGACCATTGTGCTGTAAACAAAAACTGTAAGGTGCGTACATCAGACCATTGTGCTGTAAACAAAAACTGTAAGGTGCGTACATCTGACCATTGTGCTGTAAACAAAAATTATATGGTGCGTACATCAGACCATTTGCAAAAGCTCCTGTCTTGTTGTAGTATGAGAAGTTTTCTTTTGCAGTGTTAGGGTCACAAAAATCCAGTCTTCTCAAAAGATACCGCGATAAAATTAATATTCCGTAATACTTTATCATATGAGAACAGGAAGTGGTGACAGAAATCAATTGGCGAAAGGTGTTTTTAAAGCAAAATAGCTGAAGCTAAGAATATCAGACGCACTCGGAAAGTTCAAAGTGCAGGAGTTCAGTAATCAAAGTTGTATAAAAATATCCTCTGCAGTCTATAAACAATTACAGTGCAGGAGACTAGCAATCAAAGTTGTACTCCCTCCGTCCCGGTCATTTGTTGTCCTATTCCTTTTTTGGGTGTTTCAATGATTTGTTGTCCTTTTTATATTAGGAAGGTTTTCTATGCAGGAGACTAGCAATCAAATGGTTCCGTACTATTTCCTTGGTTTTGTGCCAAAATGAATGGACAACAAATGATTGGGACGAGGAAGAGCGATGCTTTTCGAGCCATTATTCGATTATTGACAGCAGAGACCACGAAATGAGTAGTAGACAAGAGGAAAAGAAAGGAATACCATCCATCAGTAGCAGTGTTGATGTCCAAATAGACAGTCTCCAAAGGAAGCTTTCTCTAAAAGAATGAGCATGAAATTGAATGAGTAGTAAGAATTAGAAGAGAAGAATAAAACCCAGAAAATAAAGAGTAAAAGAAACAAGAAACCTGATCAAGAAGCTGAAGGGAACCACGTTTGTAAGAGATGGATTGGAGTGCATTAGAAGATGTTGCAGTTGCAGTAGTATCACTACCCATTTTGGGGAAATTCAAGTTGATGCAAATCAAATGATACTAGGCATACTACTCATCAAAGTTAAAGAGGTAGCCAACCGAATCTTTATTGCCTTTCCTACGCAAAAAAGAGACTAAAATGTTCTTCAATCTAATGCCCTTCGCTTGAACTTAGACTCATTAGAGTCATTACTAGTTGAGCACTTGAGGCCGGTTATAGCTTTATTTGGGCCAAATAGACGGGGCATATCCGTCTTCAATGAAAACGGGGCATATCATATGCCTTCAATGAAAACGGGGCATATCCGTCTTCAATGAAGACGGGGCAAATCTTCACTTATCCTTCCACTTGCTTCTTTCTGATAGGCGATCTGGACACGGCTTCATTGAAGACGAATAAACACGAAAAAAAAAAGTTATATTAACTGCTTAAGTTAATTATACAACAAATGAAACATGTGGATGTTACACCTCGAATACGAGGGGGTATGCTACCATCTTGATTACCCGAGGTAAACGGGAATACTACGATCTCAGTTTCTTGAGGTAATATGTATCATCTCGTTAATCTTGTAACAATTAAGTTATTTTATTAAGTGATATGACACAATATGCACTTTAATACTCAAACCAAATACAAATCAACAATACGACTAATGAACTAAAGTCTAACTACTTAACTATGACACTAATACGCGTCGATGCTCGCCATCATGAACCCAGCAAGAATCATCAGCATTCACCTGCTAGACGACTACTCACCGTCGTCGGAAATATCGAATGAATCACGGTAAATTCAAAACATACAAAGGTCCGCTTACAGTTAACACTATAAACATACACAAAAGATCGGTACAACAACATTATATCAACAGAAGTCACACCATCACCAATCACAACAACCGCTACCACGCCCCTACTATCCCACCTACAGGTCACCTGTTAGGATCGGTATCACCACCGATCACCTCTACCCTCACAAAAGTGAAAAAAAACCATATCATTAATGTGCACATCCACCTTGTGTAGCGGGAGTTAAAAAGAGCGATTTCGGGGTGAAGCCAACCTCCCGAGTTACTTCACAACCAAACCCCAAACTCCATGAAACCATAATCACAAAATGTCACACACCACAATCATATAACTCAATCATCATCATCATCATCATCAATAAAAAATATGTCATATCATAATCATTCACATTAACATCATCAAGAATGTAATAGTTCGTATTAGTTTAGTAAGACTTTTACTTTAATATTGATCTTAGTGTGTTTGATGAAGACTTGGTGGTGGTTTATCCCGAGTTGATATGTGATTGGTGGAGTCCTTGTGTATGGGATGATTGGAAGTCTGGGTAGAGGTCATAGAGTTTCGTTGGTTGAGTATGTGATATACGATTATTTTAGACCGTTTCCCCTCTTTATTTTCTTATGTTTCGACGTATTTTGTTTGGTTTAGCGTCGGTTTTATCGTATTTTGGCCCTTATCCTGTGTACTCTCATACGATTTAATTCCATCTCAATTTATAGGAAATATGCGAAGACAAGGACGAGACGGGATTAGAACCGAGAAACCGTCACAAAACTAAACACAAAGAAGAAAATAAGAAAGGAAGAGGAAGGACGGTCAAGGGGCGTCAGCCGGAAGGTGGCACCGGCAGCCGGCCCACCGGCTTGGCCACCTACTCCCTTCAAACTGGCGAAAAAAAGACGAGAAATGGCAGAGAGCCCCAGCCGGCCTAGCCCACCGGCAGCCGGCCGGACCGGCTGGGGAAACACCTTGAACCAAAGCGTGAAGAGAAGACGGAGGAAAGGAAGAGGAGGCGCCAGCCGGCAAGGACCACCGGCAGCCGGTCTGACCGACTGGTGACGCCGCATGAAGAAAGGAAGAGGAAGGAAGACGGAGGAAAGTCAGAGGGCGCCAACCGGTCCAGGCCACCGGCGGCCGGCCGGCCGGCTGGGACCCCCCTTTATCCGCAAATTTGTTTTTCTTCCTTCCTTCTTCTTTTGACCCCCTATTCCTACCAACCTATAAATACCCGCCTCTTAATTCATCCTAGACACACAACCCTAGACACAAGAACCCTAATAATTAATAAGGAATATCTCCCTAATTAGTACTCTAATCTCTCTTAATTAGTGATAATCACTCAATTTCCTAGTTAGTTATTGTTAGATCTAGTCCTTCTCTTAGTCATTAGTGAAGATTTTGGGTTGTAATTTGAAGACAAGAGGAGACTCTTATTTGATTATTAATCCAAGTTTCAATCTTTTTTACAAGTTTGGTACAATTTCTCATCTTTATTTCATTAATTGTCTTCTAATTACTTGTTCTTGTTTATTTATCTAGTTTTCATGTTGAATATGTCTTCTCTTGTTTATTTCATATCAAAGTATCCATCTTTAATGTCTTCCTTTATTAATATGAGTGAGTAGTGTATTGCTAGGGTAAGATGGGGGATTTATTGTAGGTTTATGGGTCGATTATGGTAATTAGGCATAAAGATTAAGTCTTTTGGTAGTCAACTTATTTTGTGCACACAAGGTGTTTGTTGGAATGCTTGAATAATAATTTGAGTCTTTCTCATGTTTTATTTCTAGTTTGAGTGAGAGCTTAGACTTGTATTGTTTTTGTGTGTGTGTTGGATGTTTAGGGGGAGGTTAGGGCGAGAACCCAATCAAACCTTAGACTAGGGCTCGTCTCACATCGAGAGGTGGAGGCTTGTCTTTTAATCCGTCTTACACCGAGAGGTGGAGACATGTTTAGACCCATCTTTAGACTAGTCCTAACCCCCACCATAATTGACCTATACTTACATTAATGAACCCATCTACCCTAGTTCCTTTTAATTCTTGCTTTATATCGCATCTTTGCCTTCTTGTTAGTCTAGTTTAGCATTAATCCTCTTCAACTTGCTTTTAGCTAGAACTAAACTAGAATTTGATTAAACCGTTTTAGAACCATAATTACCGTCCCTTGGGATACGACCCTTGCAATACTCGACGATAACTCGTCCGCTTGCGAGGTTAAGTAAAACTCACATCAAGTTTTTGGCGCCGTTGCCGGGGACGGCGATATTGGATAAGATAGTTTAATTGATTTTATGCTTAGTTCACTTTTTATTTGTTTGATTTTCCATTTGTCCTAGTGCATCTATTTGCATTAGGACTATTTGATCTTTCTTTGAGTGCATGAGTAGGTGTTTTATCGGACCTCTTTTCCCGCTTGATCGAGAGATTGAGAAGACTTTCCGGGCATGAAGAAGACAAGCACTTGCTTCCTTAAGAAGATCCCCCATTCTTACCTCCACAAATACTCCACCACCCACAATTGAGACTTCAACTTCACAAACACCACCTCCCACTTTACCACCCCTCATCGTACCCACAAACATTCCAATAAGCATACCACCCATAAATTCACCCACTTTTCCCCCAAAATTCAAACAACACCCACTCACCAAATTCCCCAATTTTACCCATTTCACCAACAAACAACCCATTCACCCTAGAGATGGCGGACCAATCCATGGGCTACTACAATAGGCCGGACCCTAATCGGTCTTGCTCGGCCATCAACTACGAAGCTATTGCTCCCAACACTTTTGAACCCCGTCATCATGTCATCTCATTCATTCAACAAGACATCTTTCACGGGTTGAAGAATGAAGATGCTCATGAGCACTTGGTAGGTTTTAAGGAGAAGGTGGGAACAATCAAGAGAAATGGGATCACCGAAGACCAAATCTTACTCATATGATTTCCTTTCTCCTTGAAGGACAATGCAAAGAAATGGTTGAATTCCCATGAACCGGGAACCTTCACCACTTAGGCTAGCCTCTCAAAAGCCTTCATCACCAAGTTCTACCCCCCCTCAAAAACCGCAAGAATAAGACATGAAATCCAAACTTTCAAGCAAAAAGACTATGAGACATTGAGTGAAGCTTGGGAGAGGTTTCGAGATCTTCTAACTTCTTGCCCTCACCATGGTATCCTGAAATGGTTGACTACTCAAATTTTGTTTCAAACACTAGAGCAAAGATTTCGAGACATGATAGTGGCGGCCTCCGGGGGAAATTTCGATAAGATGAACAACGCCGAAATCACGGAGATTATTCAAAACATCTCCGAGGACCGAGATGGAGAATAGCTATGGTTCGAGAGAGAGCGAAGGTAAGAGTGAAGGGCCTAGTAGGCTTAAGTTGGAGACAAAACTTAAGTTGGATGAGCTATCTAAAAAGTTTGATAATTTGGGGTTGGAAAGAGGCAAGGGGCAAATTCATCATATCCAAGGGGAGAGACCTAGCCATGCTAGGGTCTACAATCTTGAGCAACCAAGTTCTCCTCCAAGAACCTATTCTCAACAACCTATTTGTGACACATGTGGTGGTGTCGGCCACACATAAGACTTGTGCCCATCCTTTCCAAGAGATGACCATGTTCAACAAGATTGTTACTCCTTGCAAGATCAACCAAGGTATTCCTATCAACGCCATGAAACCTTCTACCGGGCCTTTCCCAATCAAGACCCGAGGATTTCTTATAAGGGCCAACCCTTGGACCCCAAATATCAAGCTCCTCAATACCAACCACCTCATAAACCCGACCATTCAAGGTCTTACAACAACAACAACCAAGGCCAAAATTCCGAGTCTAGGAGATTTCCACAACAAAGCAACCAATCCTATGTCCCTCCTCCATTTAGAGACCAAAGAAACAACAACAACCGAAATCAACACAACAATCACAATCCTCAAAATCAACAAAATTTCTAACAACCACCCCCTCGAATGAACAACCCAACTCTTCCATTGAACAAATTTTGAAGGGTATGAAGAATAGGGCTATGCAACGTGAGGCAAAAATGGGAACAAATGATCAAACTCTTGAGATCCGACATTTCTAATGTTGAAGCTCAACAAAGAAATTTTGATTCCTACTTAGCCAACCAAGAACCCATTACCGTTCAAAAAGGGGAACATGTCCTATCGATCCAAGGCTCCCACCCTAAGGATGGCCCACCACATCACCAACAATTATATGCTATCACTTTGGTGGGTGAGAACAAGTTGAAAAATCCTCAAAAACCCATGAGTTCCAATGAAAAGAGAAAGTTGAAGGGTAAGATGGTGGAAGACCATTACCCTAGTGAAGATGAAACGGCGAGGGAAAACCAAATCACCCTACCTCCTCCAAATGTGACCCAAGATTACACACCCCCTTTACCTTTTCCCAACCGGCCCAAGGCCGTGAGTAAAGAGAAGAAATTTGCAAAGTTTGTGGGAATGCTAAAAAAGCTTGAAGCCTCATCACCTTTCACCGAGGTGGCGAGCCAAATGCCACTATACACCAAATTTCTTAAGGAGGTGTTGACAAATAAAAGGAGCATAACCAATGATGGGCTTGTAGCCTTGACGGGAGAGTGTAGTGCGGTGCTTTTGAACAACATGCCTAATAAACTTCAAGATCCGGGGAGCTTTTCTATACCTTGTGTGGTGGGAAACATTCCGATTTCAAGAGCTCTTTGTGACCTAGGAGCTAGTGTTAGCATCCTTCCTCTTCCCCTTGCAAAAAGGCTTGGCCTTGAAGATTTGAGACCCACTTCCATGACCATACAACTTGCCGACCGCTCAGTCAAATATCCTAAGGGAATTCTTGAAGATATCCCGGTCAAAGTGGGTAATATCTACATCCCCGCCGACTTTGTGGTCTTGGACATTCCCGAAAACCAACAAACTCCCATTATCCTTGGGAGACCATTCATGGCAACCGGAGGTGTCGTTATTGATGTCAAGAAAGGGCACCTCTCCTTTAATGTTGGTGAGAGCAAAATTGATTTTTATTTGATGAAGGCTTTGTCCAAGCCGATGGTGGAAAGTGTCTATTCGGTAGCTGTCATTAAATATATTGTTGGTGATTTGAGAAAAGAGAATAGTGATGAAAGTGATGACTTGTTTGGTGGTGTAGTTTTGGAGAATTCTAGGGAGAATGAAATAGATTGCCCTATTGATGATGAAATTGAAGCATATTTAAATTCTGCAATTCCATTTGATTTAGGCTCTTTTGAAGGTGATCCTTGGCTCCTTGACTCCTCTTCTAGTTGGGAGAGCCAAGTTGATGAGATTGAAGAGGCCATGAGAGAAAATTGCTTAGGAAAATCTCTTCTTGATGAAGAAAACGGGGAAGTTGTGGTCTTGCTTCCTCCTTCATCTACCACTTTGAAGCCTTCTATGCCCTTGACTCTTGATCCTCTTGAGAGGGTGAGTGTTTTCACACTCTTTACCCCTCCCGTCTACCACGATAAGCCACCTAAAATTACCAAGGGGTGTGGAGAGTTTCCATGTGAGTCTAGTTATATCTTGCCAACATCTCCTACTTTCTACCACGAAGAAGACGGTGAAGAATCGATCGAGCTTGGGTTGAGTTTGTCGTTGTATCATTCTTTGAGTCCCCTTGATATTTACTTGTGATTGTTTATGGGGTTTGCTCAAGAATTTGATAAGTTGCTCCAAGCTTTGAGCAACGATGATGCAAAGCGGAGGCAAAATTGAAAAGCTTCCCTTGTGGGTACGAGTAAGTGGACCACTTCACTCCCTTGAGCATATGCATTTTGATGAATTTTATTCATTCTTAGGCATTCATGAGTTGAACATTGTCCCTTACCCCACTTTGAAAATCCAAATAAGATTTCCTTGAATCCAAAGTTTTCCCCAAAGCATCCAAATGCGAGTTAATTCAAATTAGCTCTCTTTTCATATTAATAAACAAAGTTGCATCCATGTAGTTAGTTTGCATTTATTTTAGATTTATTTCACTTTTTGCATTGTCATTTACATATTCTTGCTATTGAAAAACTCAAAAACATGTTATTGCATTTAGTTTGCTCTTCCCCTCCTAGCTTTTGGACCATTGAGGACAATGTCCGATTTAAGTGTGGGGAAGAGATTAGTATATAGATTAATTTTGAAAAATTTGAAAATTTGAAAATTTTGAAAAAAATCCTAAAAATTAGTTTATTTTGTATATATTGTTGTGTGCTTCCTCTTATCTCAATCTATAGGTGCACCCCACATCATAAGAAGCACAAAATAGGAAAAATGAAGACGCTATGGTGAGATCTTTCCTATTCTCTTCTCCCTTATCTCTTTTTCTTCTTACTTGTTGTTTGAGGAGGACAGGATGTGCTGATGACGATGTTGTGGATTTTGTTGATTGGCATGTGTGCAACTTGTGTGTTGTTAGGAGATAGCACTAGCTTGTGTGTCATATAGTCGGTCACAGCATGTGCATTTAGGTTGTATATATAGATTGCATCATGGCATATAGTTGCATTTAGAAAATTGGTTTTATAAATTGTCTTTTTGGAAAACTTGTTCTAATGAGTTTTGACCCGTCTACTAATGCCGAGTCATGAGTTTGCGCTTATTCCACCTCGACAACCCCAACTGATGTGAATATTCCGTTAGTTGAAAGAATTCTTAGGTGACCGTCTTACTATGCAACCAACCTTGATTCATTTTTCTTCCACTTCTACTCACAAAAAGGAAACACCGTAAACAAGCCAAAAATATTGAGTCAAATATCATGTTTTCTTGTTTTCGTCGAGAAAATGCAAAACGGAACTTCTAGGGATTCTAGTGGGCCCACATCTAGGGTTGCACTCGATGCCACCACGGTGGGAATACCCCTATTGTTGGTTCCGACCGCGTGTCCTTGACGAAAAGCGTGTGCTATCACGTCAAAAATCGCAAGTCAAAAATGCAACTCAAAAAGAAAGAAAAAGAAAACCAAAAAACGAAAAAATTTGTAGAAATGGAACATTTCCAAGCAATAAGACTCAAATCTCTTTTTCCTTTAACCTTTCTTGCATCATTTACCCTTGAGTTGCATAGTGAGACGGGACGACCCTTGTGTCTCATTTAGTTGAGAGACGTGAATTCCTTATGCTATTGTGTTTAATAACATCACGGGGATCTCATTTCCATCTTCCATTTTATCGCTCTTGACCAAGCTAATAGTAGACGGGAATCGAAATTTTCATTAGACTTGCACCGCTAAGAGGCGAACATTTTTCCATGCTTTATGATACTAGTGGCTTATAAGGATCATGCATTCATTTAGACGGTTTTCCTCATGGATATTTTCATCACATGGATGAGGCGTGTGATTATTCTTTTGTTAGATGCATTCTTGTCATGGTGCTACATGCTTAACATTTGGATGTATCGCAAATTTTCCGCAAGCCCCCACTTGCCTTGCAAGGGAGTACATACCTCATTGTATTTCGTTGTGAGTTGAAGGGACGGAGAAGGCCCGTTAATTGCCTTTCATCGGATTTTAGTAGTTTAGTTTAGCTTATGTAAATAAGGGTCTTGTTTTTGTCCACTTACTTACTCGGGGACGAGTAATGTTTAAGTGTGGGGAGGTTTGATATACGATTATTTTAGACCGTTTCCCCTCTTTATTTTAGACCATGAAGTGCTGATATATGATTATTTTAGACCGTTTTCCCTCTTTATTTTCTTATTTTTCGGCGCATTTAGTTTTGTACGGCGTCGGTTTTATCGTATTTTGGCCCTTATCCCGTGTACTCTCATACTATTTAATTCCGTCTCAATTTATAGGAAATATGCCAAGACAAGGACGAGACGGGATGAGAACCGAGAAACCGTCACAAAACTAAACACAAAGAATAAAATAGGAAAGCAAGAGAAAGGACGGTCAAGGGGCGCCAGCTGGTAGGTGGCACCGGCAGCCAGCCCACTGGCTTGGCCACCCACTTCCTCCAAACTGGCGAAAAAAAAGACGAGAAATGGCAGAGAGCCCCAGCCGTCCTAGCCCACCGGCAACCGGTCGGACCGGCTGGGGAAACACCTTGAACCAAAGCGTGAAGAGAAGACAAAGGAAAGGAAGAGGAGGCGCCAGCCGCCAAGGACCACCGGCAGCCGGTCTGACCGGCTGGTGACGCCAGATGAAGAAAGGAAGAGGAAGGAAGACGGAGGAAATTCAGAGGGCGCCAGCCGCCAGCCGGTCCAGGCCACCGGCGGCCGGCCGGCTGGGACCCCCCCTTTGTCCGCAAATTTGTTTTTCTTCCTTCCTTCTTCTTTTGACCCCCTATTCCTACCAACCTATAAATACCCCCACCTAATTCATCCTAGACACACAACCCTAGACACAAGAACCCTAGTAATTAATAAGGAATATCTCCCTAATTAGTACTCTAATCTCTCTTAATTAGTGATAATTACTCAATTTTCTAGTTAGTTATTGTTAGATCTAGTCCTTCTCTTAGTCACTAGTAAGATTTTGGGTTGTAATTTGAAGACAAGAGGAGACTCTTATTTGATTATTAATCCAAGTTTCAATATTTCTTACAAGTTTGGTACTATTTCTCATCTTTATTTCATTAATTGTCTTCTAATTACTTGTTCTTGTTTATTTATCTAGTTTTCATGTTGAATATGTTTTCTCTTATTTATTTCATATCAAAGTATCCATCTTTAATGTCTTCCTCTATTAATATGAGTGAGTAGTGTATTGCTAGGGTAAGATGGAGAATTTATTGTAGGTTTATGGGTCAATTATGGTAATTAGGCATAAAGATTAAGTCTTTTGGTAGTCTACTTATTTTGTGCACACAAGGTGTTTGTTGGATTGCTTGAATGAGTAATTTGAGTCTTTCCCATGTTTTATTACTAGTTTGAGTGAGAGCTTAGACTTGTATTTTTTTTTTGTGTGTGTTTGATGTTTAGGGGGAGGTTAGGGCGAGAACCCAATCAAACCTTAGACTAGGGCTCGTCTCGCATCGAGAGGTGGAGGCTTGTCTTTTAATCCATCTTACACCGAGAGGTGGAGACATGTTTAGACCCATCTTTAGACTCGTCCTAACCCCCACCATAATTGACCTATACTTACATTAATGAACCCATCTACCCTAGTTCCTTTTAATTCTTGCTTTATATCGCATCTTTGCCTTCTTGTTAGTCTAGTTTAGCATTAATCCTCTTCAACTTGCTTTTAGCTAGAACTAAACTAGAATTTGATTAAACCGTTAATTACCGTCCCTTGGGATACGACCCTTGCAATAATCGACGATAACTCGTCCGCTTGCGAGGATAAGTAAAACTCACATCAATATGCTGTTGTCTTGTGTTGTGTTTTGAGGTAGGAGTATGAGGTTTGAACTTCAAGGACGAAGTTCGTTCTTAAGAAGGGAAGACTGTAATACTACGTATTTTTAAGTACCTTGTACTCGGTCGAGTAAGGGTCACTCGACCGAGTGGGATGTGTACTCGGCCGAGTAGGGTGTATACGGCCGAGTGAGGTTGGTGTGTCAGTTAGGCAGCCTTCTGCCTAGGTGGCACTCGGGCGAGTATGTGTTGGAGTAAATGTCCTCAACAATAGTGTGATAACTTAATTAAATCTCAATAACAAGAATACAAAGGGATGATGAATATTATAGTCAACTGGTCCACATTAATCGGTAATGATTGGCTTACTAGAGTTTGACGTTACTGTCGTATGACGGTGGTGATCTGTTGATCCCTTGAGATCACACCGAAAGGACGATTCCCGAATCATGAAAGTTAATTAATTGTATACCGATGCAGATTAATTAATCCCTTAATTTGAACAAGTTTTATAAGTGAGAACTGTATCTTATTGTAATATGATTAAATAAGATTCAATTTAGTAATTAAATCGTTATATTACTAAGATTGATTAATGTTTACGAAACATTAGAGATGAGAATGATTGGTTAATTATAATTACAATAAGTTGTAGATTATATTAACTATATGTGAGATGACCCATTTTACATGCATGTAATCATAAATTATTACTTAAAATGTTAAGTGTAATTTATTTGTTATAAGATTGCATTTACTTAGTTAAATATGAATTATAAGAATAATTACATGTATCATGTCACATGTCACACTTGTGACACATGACAAATTATAAAAGTTAAAATGGCAGTCCATATTACCTTAAGGGAGCCGGTTTGGGGTGGTTATGATTAGGGTGATAATGGCTTTAAGATTTATTGCAAATACATAACCATTTCCCTAATTACCTTAGACCTACTCTAGTCTTATGGGTAAGAGAAAAAGTGAGGCATGCTTGTCCCTCACCTAGCCCTGTGACCGGCGGGCCCCAACCCCAAGAAATGAGAATAAGTTCTCATTTTTCGACTCACAATTCTCATGCTTATTCAACACAAATCTTTCTCACACTACAACTTGAAGAAGTTGTTCTAAAACAAAGTTCTCATATTACTAAGATTATTCACAATATTACTAAGTAATAATTGTATTAGTAATATTATTTAAGGTTTCATATATATTATCTAGTATATAATATATGTGGATATTTTGGATAGTCTAGGTGCAACTAATAGAAGTGTTTCTATACTTGAAACTTGGAGTTCATCCCTAATTCATCTAGCTTAGGAACAAGAGTAAGAAGGAGTCTTACTCTTCTGCCCATTTCGTCCATATCATTGTGAGGAAACAAACGTTTCTTCTCCACTTTGTATTATATTGTTTGCATGCACTAGATCTAGGACAACTAGTTAAAGAGTTAACTAGTTAATCATAAGATGTGTCTTATGAGGAGGTTATTGAACCTAACAGTATGGTGAGTACTCGACCGTGTGTGGTGTACTCGGTCGAGTGACTTCTGTACTCGACCGAGTGACCGGTCTATCAGTGTTTATCGGGCGAATTTGATTAAAGATAATTAAGATGTATAAAAGGATTGTCGTCAGTTAATAAGTCATTATCAAACCCTAAACCCTCTTAAACTCTTCCAAAGCCTTTTAATCATCTTGAATCATTCCAAGGCTCGGTGCATCGATCGCTAGTGCGTCAGATTCCTTCTCTTGTGTAGATTTTGTTGTAAGTAATCTTGTCTTATTTGTTATGGTGATTGTGGGTAGTTTTGTTTAAACCCTAATTTGTATTGGGGGATGGGGATTTGAATAGTTATTGATATAAATACTGATTGATTGAGTAGGAGGAGATTTTATAAGAGAAAAGATTTTGATTGTACTGTGCTTATTGCGGATTTGGTTACAAGGTAGGATTTTCCTACTCAATGCCTTATATGTTAATCATTGTGATGAGATTGTTACTGTGATCTTGTTACCTGTTGATGATGACGGTTACTCAATGTCTAAGTAACAAATTGGGGGTTTAAATTATTTGTTATCTAAACTACAAGCAGTGAAGGAAAGAGAAATAAAGGAAGAAAGTGGATTAAAATATAATAAGAGAAATAGCTAGGATATCGGGTTACCACGGTCAACGATGGTCAATGATAGAATTAGAAGATTAACATAAACATGGTCTGAAGGGTAAGGAATAGTTCCTTTCGGTCTACTATTCACCCTAGAATTACTAATTTAGCTTTCGCTCTAATTAGGGCATTCTATTGTTTGCTGCAAGTTATACCCTTTCCATATCTTACGATCTAGGTCAAGGTTTAACAAACTAATAAATCAGGCACATGCATTTAACCAATTTACTAACAATAAGGCAACGATTAACAAAACAAATCAATAATTATGATTTAACTAATAATCTAACAATATATCATCGCATAACCGCAGTTCCCCTAAATCCTAGCATAGAAGAACTAGCTACTCATGTTGGATCTAATGAAATTAACTATAACAATAAGAGTTGAATTAAACATGACGGAATAAGATGAAAGAACAATTTACAATCTAATAAATTAAATAATAAAGAGAAAGAACAAGGAAAGAGGAATTAAGAAGAAGGAATTGAAACTAAAGGAGAAAGATTCAATACCAAAAGAAAAGGAAGAAAGATCGATTCCAAATTATTAGATCTCCAGTTGCTAAAAGAAACGTAGAATTTTTAACAGTGTGAAAGAGATGCTCTAAGTATTCTATCTTATAAGGCTTAAATACTAAATGCATAAGTTAGAGTAATTAAGTAACTAATGGGCTAGAGCCACGAAATAACCGTCTGATTACTAGAATTAGTCAATCGACCAAATGATGTAGTCGATCGACTAAAAAGGATGTCGTGATGATTTTAGTCGATCGACTAATGAGCTCTGTCGATCGACTAAATTCTTCAAGTGGTCGATCGACAACTTCAGGTTGTCGATCGACTAAAAGTCTGGCGAATTTCCTGCAATGCGCACCAAACTTCAAGAGGCCTCCATTTCTTCGTTACTTGGTCAAATCATGCATTTTTGGTGGCGTTGAAAACCTACGAGGATAAGCTTTCATCTCCAATTGGAATCAGTGGATTATCATTTGTAGATCTTGAGATACTCTTCAAAGTTGACACTAGCGACATAAGGCTCTTGAAATTCCTTCAAACCTACTTTGTTGATAGGATTTGGCTTGCATTTGCTCCTTTTTGGGTAATAACCTATAAAACTATAACACAACCCAAAGTAGCAAATAGAAGAATAATAATAGCTAAAAGCTACGTAATAAACATAGAAATGCGTATCAAATAAGAAAATAAACGCATATGAAAGACACGCATCATAATTCATGAGCTCGTGTTCGGAGTTGATGGGATCGCTGCTGTAGAGTCATAGCTTCCGCTCTAGTAGTGTCCACTACAAGAAATCAACTCTCATGCGACCTAAAATAGCGACCAATTAAAACCGTCGCCAAATTGGCGACTAAAACTTTAAGATAGCGACTGAATTCAGTTGCCAATTTTGGCGACTGAAAGATTCCCTCAATAATTTAGGTGGGCGACCGAAAAGACAAAAAGGCGACCGATTTCAGTCGCAATTTGGCGACCGATTTGGTTCGGTCGCCAATTTCAGTCGCCAAGATCTTATTAATAGAAGCGGCAGATGCTTTCCTCCTTTGGTCTTTCTCACTTTACCAAATCGAAAAATAAGAAAACCCAAGGGTGATGACGACACAACACATTCATCTACTAAACCCCGACGATCTCTCCGGCGACACACCCAACGACACCACCGGCGGCCTTACCGGCGACCCCACCGTCCTATTCCCTTTCTTTTCCTTAGTTTTTTTCTAATTTGTGAAGGTGTGTCTTTTGCTCTCTTAAATTCAATTTCTTAGCTTGATTTTTGTTTTGTTCTATTATTTTATGATTGTAATTATTATTATCATGTTTAAGTATAGTTTTAATTGTTATTAAGTTAGGGTTTCTATAGATTGATGGTTAGGGTTGATATAGATTGGGGGTTTGGTTAAATTGTTAACATTATGTTGATTGAGGAAACAAATTACAATCTATATCAACCCTAACTTAATTTGTTTATATACTTGGAAACATAATTTGGCAAATTATGATAAAGTATGATAGGGTTCGGTTGATATAGATTGGGGGTTTGGTTAATTGGTATAGTATGTTAGTTTTAGTATTGTTTTTGTTAGTATTTGTAATTTTGATTAGTGTTAGTGTTAGTATTTGGTTTTGATAATGATGATAATGGTTATGTTAGTGTTAGTGTTGTTAGTTTTGCTAGTATTTTTCACTCATTAAAGTGATGTTATATGTTAGTTAGTTAATAATATTATCTTTTAATTTGTAATTATTGTTGTGTGGGTTAATGTTTAGATCAAAATGAAGAGATTGGAACGTACATGGATGTACGAAGAAAGACTTGATAAGAAAAGACGTCCTACCGCTAGATTTATAAAGGGGGTTGCCGAGTTTATTGAATTTGCTAAACAACAAGATGAGTATGATTTAGTAGTAAACAAACTTAGGTGTCCTTGTATTAAATGCGAAAACATGAAATATCTACATGACATTGAGGTTCAAGAACATCTTTATACAAACGGGTTTTGTCCAATCTACTACAATTGGATTTCTCATGGAGAATCTTATTTTTCACTTCCCGAACAATCTCAAATCCCACAAAATGAGAACCCATATAGAGATATGGTAGTTGATGCCTTTGAGTCTAATATTTTCAACAATGATCATATACCAATGAATGAAGAAGAACCACACCCACAAGCAAAAGCCTTTTTTGACATGTTAAAGGCGAGTGAAAAACCACTATATGAAGGGAGCAAAATGTCATTGTTAGAATCCGCCTCTAGGATAGTAACTTTGAAATGTGAGTACAATTTGCCATTTAATTGTGTTGATGGCATTGCATCTTTGATTGAAGATGTTATCCCCGATAATAATGTCATGACCCGATCATTCTACAATACCAAAAAAGTAGTGAAAGGTCTACAACTTCCGCATTACATGCAAGATTGATGCATGTCCCGATGGATGTATGCTCTTTTGGAAGGATGATGTCTTGCTTGACAAGTGTAGTAAATGTCAAAAGGCTAGATATAAGACAATTGAGGGAAGTATTGTCTTGAAGGGTAAAAAAGGAAAGAATGAAAAAAAAAAGAGGTGGAAAGAGTAAGAAACCAATAACCGAAAACCCCGTAACTTACTTTCCTCTAGCTCCTAGACTTCAAAGAATGTTTGCTACCAAAAACATTGCCGAGCAAATGAGATGGCACAAGGAAAATCCTCGTACTCCGGGAAAGATGTGTCATCCGATTGATGGAGAGGAATGGAAGCGGTTTGATATGCTTTATCCCGACTTTGCCGAGGAACCCCGTAATGTGCGACTTGGCCTGTGTACGGATGGTTTTGCTCCATTCGGTCAGTATGGTAAAAAGTACTCTTCTTGGGCCGTATTGGTCACTCCATACAACTTACAACCTTGGTTATGTATGAAAAAACAATTCATCTTCTTGTCACTATTTATTCCTGGTCCTGATAATCCAAAAACCGCCTTAGATGTTTATTTGCAACCTTTGGTGGAAGAATTGAAACAATTGTGGGAAGTAGGTGTGTGTGCAAACATATGATGTATCTATAAGCAAAATTTTCAACTAAGAGCTTCATTGTTGTGAACCATTAATGATTTTCCCGCCTACGGTATGCTATCCTGAGCTATTCCTTGACACTCATTCCCGACTCCAAAACAATAGAAAATATTGGATTAAGCCAAAAGATGAGGAACTATATGTAAGTTTTAAACCATTTTTGGATTTTTACAATAAGTTCATTTTTTTTAATGTTTATCTTATTTTGTAGCTATTTTTAATCATAATGTTTATATTTTGTAGGAAGCATTTTTGGCCGAGAAAGCCAGGCAACCCGAGAACCCCGATAACGAGATTTGGTTCGACTTGGTTGAGGGTTTCAAGAAGGGGAGTGTGTACGGAATTGGCTCGGCTAAGGATGTATTTTACCAAGCTCCAAGGGCAAGGATGCCTTCTAGCTCAAGACAAACTTACAAGCCGAGAGTCGTAGGTAAACTCCAAGCCCAACTAGATGAAGAAAGAAGAAAAAATGCCGAAAGGGATGAGGAAGTTCGGCTAATGAAAGAAAAGTTTAAAGCCATGAAAACCTTGTTCAACAACTGCAACCAAGGTCCGAATCCCTTTCGGCGAGATTATGATGAAGGCAATGGAGGTGGCGGTATGCAAGCCGAAGCCAATATGGGTTTCCTTGGCTTTTGATTTTAGTTTAGAAACTTGTTATTTGTGATGTTTAAACTTGGTTTTCTTAACCTTTATCAAGATTTGTAAACTTGATTTGATTTTCATGTTATATATGAGGATGTTGGTTTCTCATCGTGTTGTTGTAAATGTGTGAAATTGTGGTTGTTTTCTATTGTACGTGCAGGTATGGTATGATAATGAAATGGCAGGATGAAAACAAAAAATTTCTTGCAATAAAATAGGGGTTTTGGCGACTGAAATGTTCTTTTAGCGACTGTTTTTAGTCGCCTAACCCCCTGTATTTTTACAAATAAAATCTGATTTTGCAACTGATTTCAGTCGCCAATTTAGCGACTGAATGGCAGAGTAGTCGCCAAATTGGCGACTGATATCAGTCAATAGGGCGACTGATATCAGTCGCCAATTTGGCGACTACTTTGCCATTCAGTCGCTAAATTGGGCGACTGATTTCAGTCGCCATTTTGGCAATTTGGCGACCCTGTCTTCTGTCGCCAAATTTGGCAACCGAAATCAGTCGCCCGAATATTATTTGGCGACTAAGGCCTGCGACTGGGCCTTGGCGACTGTTTTCAGTCGCTAAATTCATTTTGGCGACTGAAATCAGTCGCCAACATCGGTCGCCTGAAGGCTGTTTTCTTGTAATGGTCATAGACATCACATTTATTTATCTTTACTGTACTAGTTGGATTATTGTTTGAGACGGTGTGTCGTCTAGATTGAATATGATGTAGCTTGAGTTAAACCATTTAATTTAATAAAGTATTGTTCTATTATGGTTGGTTTGATATGTACTACATCAGGCAACCGAGATGGATTGGATATGTCGTCTGGTTTGATATGTACTAAGGAGGTCTTGTAAGGCTCTTTGATAGATTGAGGTGTTACAATGGGATACCTACCTTTTAGCAATCCAAGCATAAGAATCAACGACAATACCAATCCAAGTATTATAATGAAATCACCACTCACAATCCTTCACACCCATTACCTATAAGATACAGTTACGTATATAATTACTATAAATCCTCTTATTAATACCCATATAATCACATTTCCTAATATCAAATATATCACTAACAATTCTACCCATAACCCAAAACTCAAGGACAACTATCTAATAAACAAAGACTAGAAATAAAGATCGCTTACTGAAAGAAGAATGAAAGGAAACTAATTGGAATGATCTATCCACTAGATTTGCCGAAAATGATAAAACAGAAAATTAGAGGTTAGGAGAGATGAATAGAGGGAGAGAACTAGGGGTTGAATAGGGAGAAATGACAAATTAGAATGACAGTTTCCTAATATAACCTTTTGGGAAAGAAAAGAAACACTCGCAAAAAGAGTTGCTAATCGGGCCTACTCGATCGAGTAGCCCTACTTGACCGAGTGCCGACATACTTTATAATAATCGTCTTTTATAATACAAGTTAGTAAGGTAATAACTGTCTTTGGTAATAGTGTCTCGATCGACATGTATATGTACAGTTATGTGTGAAGTTCTTGTGTCAAAGCAAAGCACCTTTGGCCCTGTTTTGAGGTTGTCTCGGTCGAGACAAGACCCATCTCGGTCGAGACATGCCTGTCTCGGCCAAGAGACCTCTTGTATCGGTCGGGACGAGTCTCAGTGTTCATCACACGGTTAGTTCAGCTAGTTATGTGTTTAACTTATAATCTTATTCTAATATTTCCTAAACCCGAATACCCTTACCTAATACTATATATATCTACCCAACATCAAACCTTATAGTCTTTTACTTATATTATCACAAAAGGAGAGCATTGATCATCTAAACCCTAATTGTGAGGAGGAACAACTATTGAGTTGAGATCCTTCTTCTAGCAAGCCAATTACACATCTTGGTTATCGTAAGTCTCTTCTTCTATTGTAGCCAATTACTCATCTTGGCTATCGTAAGTCCCTTCTTCTATTGTATTTATCATTAGTCTAATAAGTAACCATCTTAATTATCATCTTAAATTTGAGGAATTGTTATTATTATTAATGATTGTATCTAGGTAGTTAGTAATTGTTTGGTTATTATGTGTATAGGAGGCGGGTTGATAAAATGAACGATCTTTGATTACTATTGAGTGTGCATTTGGGATTTGTGAAAGATAGAGTTCGATCCTACTCAGCTTGTTTCATAGTACAGACCCGTCTCGGGCGAGACATAGGCGTCTCGGCCGAGATAGTGACCATCTCGGGCGAGACAGCTCCTGTCTCGAGCGAGATGACTCTGTTTGTGAGGTTAATGACTTTTTGGTGATTGTTTGTTATGCATGGTTGTTTGTTATGATATTGGATGTGATTATAAGTACGATGATATGACATTTGAGTATTGATACGATGTCATGTGTTGCGAATACGATAGTGAATGATTAATGTAATGCATGTGTTGCGTTTGTGACTTGCACGATGATTGGGAGGGGTTGTGCGTTCGTGATGGTGAATGTAAGGGTACAATGATGGGGAGACTTGTATCATTGTAAATTGGGCACGATAACTTGGAGGTAGATGCCAGGTGTGTTATGAGCACGGTGACAGGAGATTTTGTTGGAGTAAGTGTCCTCCACAATAGTGCATTTATATAATAAATCTCATTTGGAATATACGTGGCATGATTAATATAATTTGATACTCCACGTCAGTTGATTAACGTAAATCGGTAACGCTCGGCTGACTAGAGTTTGACGTTATTGTCGTATGACGGCGGTGATAACCTGATCCCTTTAGATCACACCTATAGGATGAGACCCAAATAGAATACTAATTATTTGTATACGATACAGTTTAATTAGGGCATTACATATATTTGATATGTACGTTTAGTTGCGATAGTTATTTATTGGAAATTGAGTTAGGAACTCATTTCACTTAAGTTTATTAGTCAATTATACGATAACTGACTGAATAAATTTTACGTCTTATTTTAATACGATTAAATAAGATTTAATTTAGTGATTAATCGTTAATTCATTAAATTAGTTGAGGTAATGCATATATTTTGAGGTAGAGGTAATTAGTTAATTATATTTACAATAAGTTGTAAAATAAATTAACTGGCATTGTGGGATCCATTATATAGTGATATAATGGTTAAATATCACTTAAAAGTTGAGTGTGTATTATTTATTAATTTGAGTCATATAATTGTTATATGATCAAATTAACACTTACTTATACAAGATAATTAAACATATGATTATAAGTATTTGTGGGACAAATATCAAAAATCAAAATGGACCATATAACACTAGTTGGGGCCGGATTATTTGTTAGTGGAGATCAATGATGATTGTTCTCATCTAATCCTACACTCCACCTTATGTTATGACACCATTATCATTACATTTACCACCAACACTCAAGTCATTTGCATGGGAATAAAAAATGAGCAAAATAAGAGCCACAAGGGCCATGACCATCCGGCCAAAATGGGCTACATAAGAGAACAAGAGTTGTTCTCATTTTTGTCAACTTCATTTTTGTTTATTTTCCTTCTCTCTAAAAACCTCCAAAATCTCTCTAAAACTCACATGCAAACTAATACTCATGTCAAAATAAGAGTCACAAGGGCCATGACCATCCGGCCAAAAAGGGCTACATAAGAGAACAAGAGTTGTTCTCATTTTTGTTAACTTCATTTTTGCTTATTTTCCTTGTTCTCTCTAAAAACCTCCAAAATATCTCTAAAACTCACATGCAAACTAATATTCATGTCATATTACTAGTGTAGTGATACAATAATATTAGTAGTATAATGTCTTACTTATTATCTAGTTAATAATAAGGTAAGATTATTTGGGTTTAATCTTGGGTGCAACAAAACGGAGACCTTCTACTTTGGAGGTTGTTTTATGGAGGATCATCCATTAATTTCATTCTCAAGAACAATAAGAAGGAGTTCTTATTGTGCCCATATTGAACCGAAAAATCCCAATGAAAGGATGTTTTCGTCTTATCTTTTCTTTTATGCTTTTATATTTGCATGCATGATAACTAGATCCTAAATCATTAAGTTAATGTAATTTAATGAACTAATTGGAGGAGTCTAATTAGAGGTCTAGGACTTTCATGTAGTATTATATCTCAATTGTTACATGCATGTTGATTTTAAGCGTTAAAATCGAGTTATTCGATAACTTGGGTAAAATTGAAAATATGTGTTAAAAAATTGGTTTGCACAAATTTTTTGATTTTCATGCATACCTACTGACCTCAAATAGTTTTGGTCAAATTTGGTGATTTTAGAGATTGATTTGCTATTTATGTTGATTTATGGCCTTTAAATCATGTTAATATGCATGTTTTATGTTAAAAGTTAACTAAAACTAGTTGCATGTTGATTCTGGACATGAAATTTTAACATAATCTCACATGAATGTCTTAAATATTGTATGTAAAATTTCGTGACTTTTAATTAAGTTTTTCATGATTATTGATTTTTGTGAGATAAAAGTCAATAAAGAGAGATTATTATGTTCATAAAATTGATTCGTCCTTTTCTGGTCTTAAAAATTTTTGGTACATTTTATAATATGGTTTATATCATCTTGGTTAAAATTTATTATTTGTTTCACTATTTTACTATATTTATTGGTTTTTATTTGATACAACCGCTAAATTTAAAGCTATGTGTTCATAAAATTAATTCAAACTTTTTGGGCAAATGTTTTGGGTTTTTGGAGTTTCTGAAAATGTTCCAGAATGTACAAAATTTTTGGGTTCAAATTTTTATGAGTTTTATATTTTTTTGGGTTTATTTCATAAATGTTATGATTAAACTTCTATATTTAGCAAATACGATCAATTCGGACTAATTAAATACAATCAAAGTTAGTGGGGACTAATTTTGAGTTCTAAATCAGTTTAGATAATTATTTTGAGCTTAAATACGATTTAAGTGTTGATTAGTGATTTTTAATGGTTAAAAATCGATAAAATACATAAAACCGAGCTATAATGAACATGATAAGTATTAAGGGCGATTTTGGCATGATTTTTACAGCATTTTATTTATGTTGTGATTTTTGAATGAATGAATGTCATTTATTTAATTTTTAATGCAAGTTGTACCTAGTATGGCATATATTATTTTAATCGGTATTACCCGTAATGTAAGGGAATACCGATTCGGTTGTAATTTTATTTGCGATCTCGTATCGCCGTTTGTAATAATTTAATTTCATTTTCTAGATCAAATGTATAATAGGAATTTTATTTGTATCTTTTGTAATTAATTATTATGAAGACGAAGATTCCCGAAGTCGGTGTTCCAAAAGACAGTGCCTTGTTCTATGAAGAGGCAAGGGGCCAAGGAGTTGGTTTCCGATTTTGTAATCGTCTAGTTAATTAGATTAGCTAGGTGGCCATACTAGGATTCATTAGTTGCTTGCTTTATGTTTAACGCTCATGCCAAAATCGCCAACATGCATTTTTATTTTATTTCTCGATTGTTAATTCAAAGTTATTCAAAATTCACCGACTTAGTTCGCTTATAGGGAATTAATAACTAAATTGACAAGACCTCTCACATAACTTAATAAAAAAATTGAGATTAGCCTTACCAATTAGTAACACCTATGAATCTCGTGTTCATTAGGGCTACCATGCTCGTGGGTCCCTTTTTACCTCGGGTAAGTAGGGTGATACGATCACAAGCTAAAATTGGATTGGACTCAACGAGATAAGCGTTATCTTGGGACTAGGAGATGGATTTAGTTGAAATCCGTCAACCAAGAGTTCTAAGGGTAGAATTAGTCAAGTATTGACTTACCATTTTTAGATAAAGGTAGCATACGATGACTATTTTTGTCTAAAGATGGGTCTTGGAATCACTTATATAATTTCGTGAGGGGTCATTATATGAGTGACTTGTTAAAAATGTTTTACAAGTGAATTATTTATTAGCAATGAATGTTTATTTTCCGTTCATATTTATTTTATTCGCGCAATGACAAATATTTTTCCTTCTACGAACTTGTAAATCCGTTCAATCATGGAAAGGAGTTTCCATAATTTTATACGGTAGCATTTTGATTGCGATCTCCGTTTAAAACCACCGTAGCCAATGACAAAATGAATTTTTCTTTTGATCCTCATACTCACCATCGCAAATGTCTCTTATGAAGAGTATATGAATAAGTCACACTTAGTCAAAAACGTTTTGATTTTGTTTTAGTGACGTCATCATATTACAACGGTGCATCAATCTTTTTGCTTCAACGAAAATATTTATAATTTTTTGGTATGTCGTTATAACGCTCCTTATCGAGGCTTACCTCAAAAGAGGCCAAATCAGTTGGGACGACTTGTGACAACCCTCGCGAATGCGGAATAATAAATCAAACAAGCATGTGGATTATAATGCGGAAATAGGTAGTTTTTAAAAACTTCCATACATGCAAGTTAAATAAAACGAGGAGTGTCAAAATATTACAAACTAAGTACGGAATATACAATAAAGAGACAGGGTCTCTTAAAATGCTAGCAAAGAACAAGTGTTTAACCAAAACTAGCTACTATCGTCTAGAGGTGAACTTCCAGGGACAACGCCCGCTAGCTCACACCCGAACCCCCAAAATATCGTATCCAAAAAGTCATCCAAGCAAGCAACCTGTTCATTCATGAAAAACATGAACGCCACAGTCAGTGGGGAGTAACTCCGGGTTCTCCCAGCCATATCACATTAAACGTACATATAAGGAAATACAAAATTAAAGCATGCATATATATACATACATGTGAGTTGCGATAAGAATAGATAGGCAATTCTATAGATAATGATAAGAACATAAGAGGCACCAATCCGAATCCATCATGATATTCAAAGACTCGGGGAAGACACTCTTAGGCAAACGAATACGCTCACTAGGGCTTACATCTCACCGTTAGCGGTATAAGTTTGATAAGATTGAGACTCGACAAACAAACCATGCCAAGTCATTCAATGATCAATCATATAATCATTCATGTAATCATCCATCCAAACACACCGACAAAATGACGACATCTCTCACGGTAAATGAAACGCACTAGCAACATGTACAATAGCAAGAGAAGCCAATGGAAGCTCACGGGATAAGACATTTCCCGGAACCGTATACGATAAGACGTTTCGTATACTCATGACCTAGACAAATAAGTTCACGGGATAAGACGTTTCCCGGAATCGTGTACGATAAGACGTTTCGTACACACAAGACTCTAATCCTCTCGGTAGGACGACGATAATAATACGGTCCTAGTCTAAACCTGGCCAGACTCTCGGAATAAGACGTGTTCCGATTCGACATGTGGTAAGACGTTCCACATCCAAGACTCGGTCAATCATAGACGCCGAGTACCCCAAATTCGGTAGATCAATTCACGAAAGAGGCGGAAAGAGATCTATAGTCAAAAGTCAAGCTAGTACGCTACATGCAATAACACCACCTCGCAAGTATACAACATTTGACGGCCGGGTCGATCACGCATTGCGTTCACCTCCTAACAACGTCGTCATATCCCCACTAAAACATGCATACAAGCATCAAGGATACACCCCATCGCTCCGACATTCCAGTCTAACGAGTATAAGGTGTAGCCGGGAAATGAGAGTTCAAAGCACATGATCATTAGTGCTCAATTCATAACATATGTAAAACCGACTCGAAAGAGGGATATATCGAAAACCGTCACGAAACATGTGATACAAGCGAATAGAATATCATATATCCAAAACATGAATATTACAAGTCGTTACGTAAAATTATACGATAAACGGATCATGCGAACTATTATAAATTACGAGTTTTAGAAATTATATGAAAAGAACACAGCCGTGTTCCAGGCCGGTCAGGAGGGAGGCGGCCGGTGGGCCGGCTCAGAACACAAGGCAAAAACCAAAAATCATAGAAGACAGAGAAATGTGCTCCAGGCCGGTCTGTGGACCGGCGGCCGGTGGGCCGGCACAGAGCACTCTACCAACAATCCAAATATCACTACTGAGGTGGTCCAGGCCGGTCGATGGACCGGCGGCCGGTCGACCGGCTCAGAGCCCCTATACAAATTTCACATAAAACTTCAACATTGTTACTGATGTGTTCCCAGCCGGTTGGCAGACCGGCGGCCGGTCGACCGGCCAGGAACACTCCTTCATCCGTGAGCTTCCTTTACATATTCAATCCATTTCAATTCTCATAAATCAATTCTAATAATCATCAACAATCAATATATATCATCCATAATCATCATATAACAACATTCATTAATCATAGCATGATTTCTAGTCTTCCTAATCGCATTCTAAATACGATTTCTAGCATATAAACATGTAAAACACGTAAGTGATACCGAGTAACCCTTCACCGTTACCTTTAAGCGTCTCAATAATCGTCAAGCTCCTCTTCTATAAGGAAATAGTCTTTGTCGGGATCTTGGAGGTCACCACCTACAAATAGATCGTAAAAAGATGAATAAAGTTCATCTTGAGAAAGACGGGAAATTTGAAAAGCGAGAAAGACGATGATTTTATATCAATACGGATAGAGGAAGGTACGGGAGGAAGAATAAGATAAACTTACGTAAATTCTATCAAGTAACGAAGAAGTTACGACGAATCAAAGATCGATATTCAAAGAGGGAAAGTTTCTTAAGGAGGAAGGAAGGGTTTTGTGTTTGATTTTGTGATGAATGAAAAATTAGGTTAAGGGAGGGAGTTGTGTGAGTTATGAAGGAAAAAGTCAAAGACGGTTTCAAAGTCAAGAAAAGTCAAACTCGTCTTAAGACGGGATTTTCATGGAATCTCGCAGAAATTCCAAATACGAACTCGGAAATTCTAAATTCGACTCGAAACATAAAATTCTAAATTAAAACTTAAAATTACTGAAAAGATTTCGTAAAATATTTCTACTAGAAAAATAGGGTACATTTCCGGGTGTTACAATCACCCCTCCTTTTAAAAAGTTTCGTCCTCGAAACTTGAGAGTAGAAAACAAAAGTATCAAGGACACGAATCGGTTTACAAAATCAACACGAAAACTTTTATAAGGGAAAACATTTATGAAATGATGTTCTTCTCGAAAACGCTTTAAGTAAATTTTTCATAAGTGAGAAACTTTATTTACAAATCACAAGAGTGCCCGTCATGAACGAGAACTCTAGCTATCAAAAATTAAATCAATGCCGAAATAGTGAAATCGAAAATCAAAACAGGTGTTAGTAAGTGTCAGACTAGTCACCAGACGTCTCCAATAACAAGCCCAAACAGCCAACCCAACACAAAATCCAAATATAAAAGGGAAAGAAATCTACTTTCTCCAAAAGAGGGTACACAAACCATCTTTAAACTATTTTAAAAAGTTAAATTAGGATTACGATATGGAGATTTGAAAGTTTTCCCAAAGATAAAATCGAAATGAGAAGACATTACACGAACTTAGAGCGAACTCGAACATCAAAATCACAAATCGTGATACTAAGAGATACGTCCAAACGAGTAAAATGGACTAGAAAGGGAAAGGATTGAAAAGTATCGGATTGAGCAAGGGTCAGATTGAGGGAAAAGAGAGGAATGAACAACATTACTATCTTCCATCTATGAAAAATTCAAATGTCGATCGCAACTCGATCTTACTAACCGCACAAGTAAACTAGTCCTCAAGAGAGTGCAAAAATATCTTCCACATTTTAAATCATCAGATTCCTACTAAAATATTTTATAACCATAAACTTCGAGTAACAACTTCCAATTATTCAAATTCAATTAGAATCTTCTAAGGTCCATCGGTATGGTAGACTACACCACTAACAATCCACATAGAAATTTCACTACGCACTCCAATCTTCTTAGCTCCATTAAAACTCTTACTAGAAACTATCAACAAAATATTTATCTATACAAACCTGATCACTAACAACCACCAAGTAAAAGACTTACCATGAAATCCTTTAATCCAATTTACTTCAAACCCATTATCCTAAGTTTACAAGGACTTTTTCATCCACAAAAGTCAAAACACAATTCCTCAAACAAGGAATGAGTACAAATTCCAAATCATACATATTGCCAAACACAAGGCGATACTTCAATTAATCAAATCATCTAACCCATCAAAACTCAAAATGTATCGGTCTTTGCTTATGAAAATTTTCTTCGAGATTGGTCACCAAGTCCAAATTCCATAAAGTAAACATTACTTGCTAGGGTCCAACATATAAGGGTAATAAACTCTCAAGTAATCTTTAAAGCAACCACTATAATCCTTAACAACAACAAACTATCATTACGATCTATTCGATCCTCAAGGTGATATTACAATATCAAGATTCAAAGTCTAAAATCATCAAGAGAGGTTCAACCTACTTATTCTTAATTCCTTATAGTCACTTAAACATGAATCCAGCTCCATAGGGTGGGTAAGTACCATACTTAGCGCATCATCAAAATACAACCACTAAACCTTACATTAGCTAAAGAGAAAACTACCTCACAAGAGATTATGGAAGACGGACATGATACTTATGAACACTAGGAGGCATCAAGCAAGAACTACGATCTGATGGAAAAGATGAAAGCGGAGAAGGAAAACGAAATTGATCTAAGGAAAAGAACCTACCAGTCACGATCTCCGGGTGAGCATTAGCTTCGGCTCGGCTGAGTACAAAGATGGATCCCTTAGCTTTGGCACCAGGTGCGGGATTCTGACGGTCGGGGCAATCACGAAAGCGGTGACCCGGCTTCTTGCAGAAAAAGCAAAACAGGGGCCTATCATAGCATCCAACTCCGGGATGAACGGGTCCCCTACAACCGTCACACATTCGTCCTTGAGCTTGAGGGAAAGCATTGGGCCTAGGAGCCGCATTTGAGATAGCTTGAGGGAGAAAAGGAGCAAGTGATCTTGCATTGGAGTTTGAGGGAGCATTGAAACGCCTCTTGTTAGAATAGGCATTAGAAGAAGAAGGAGCGAGAGATCTTTTGTCATTGAAGTTTGACCTTGGATTGAAAGAGGGGGAAGGAGAGTGATTCTTCATCTTCGCTTCATCTCTAACGGCCTTCATTGAGTTCTCCGCCCAAAGGGCATCATCATACAACTCCCCGAAAGAAGTAGAGCTCCTCCTTACCTTACTTTGAAGAACGGCACTCAACTTGTTACGGTAGTAGAATGCACGGTCTTCATCATCACGAATAAGCCTCGGAGCGAAATGCGCAAGCTTATTAAACTCCGTAGTAAACTCTTGAGCGGATAGGTTGCCTTGCTTAAAGTCTATAAACTCCTTGAGCCTTTGCTGTTTAAGCTCTTTAGGATAAAATCTACCCTCCACAAGAGCTTTAAAGCAAGCCCAGTTAAAGTCCTCTTCAAGAGTTGCGGTGGCACTTGTAATAGCCCACCAGTTGTCGGCTTCCCTCACCAGAAAGTGCTTTGCGATCCTAACCTTGTCCTCTTCTCGGACTTGGTATAGATCAAACTGCTTCTCCATTTCACGGAACCAACCGGATAACTCTGTAGGGTCCGGTTCTCCACCATAAGGTACAATTTTACTCCTTGCAATTTGCCCCGCCACCCAAGCATAGCCACCCTGATGGTTATCCTCCCTTCTAGGGGGAACTTGGTTGGCATGAGCTAAAGCTGCATCTTGCTGATTTTTCAGCACTTGAGCAAGAGCTTCCATCATAACGTTCTCAGCTAATCGCGGTCTAACCATCTTCATAAGAAACACAAACAAATTAAGTTACTCCTATCAATTAGCATAAACACAAAGACTACCAATTAAAGTCCTTAACTTCTACCCAACTCTCTCATTTATTATTTCAAGGTCAAGTAGTTTAAGTTAGGGTTCACGTGTGTGCGTCGGGAGCGATCAAAGCTCTGATACCAACTGTGACAACCCTCGCGAATGCGGAATAATAAATCAAACAAGCATGTGGATTATAATGCGGAAATAGGTAGTTTTTAAAAAATTCCATACATACAAGTTAAATAAAACGAGGAGTGTCAAAATATTACAAACTAAGTACGGAATATACAATAAAGAGACAGGGTCTCTTAAAATGCTAGCAAAGAACAAGTGTTTAACCAAAACTAGCTACTATCGTCTAAAGGTGAACTTCCAGGGACAACGCCCGCTAGCTCACACCCGAACCCCCAAAATATCGTATCCAAAAAGTCATCCAAGCAAGCAACCTGTTCATTCATGAAAAACATGAACGCCACAGTCAGTGGGGAGTAACTCCGGGTTCTCCCAGCCATATCACATTAAACGTACATATAAGGAAATACAAAATTAAAGCATGCATATATATACATACATGTGAGTTGCGATAAGAATAGATAGGCAATTCTATAGATAATGATAAGAACATAAGAGGCACCAATCCGAATCCATCATGATATTCAAAGACTCGGGGAAGACACTCTTAGGCAACCGAATACGCTCACTAGGGCTTACATCTCACCGTTAGCGGTATAAGTTTGATAAGATTGAGACTCGACAAACAAACCATGCCAAGTCATTCAATGATCAATCATATAATCATTCATGTAATCATCATCCAAACATACCAATATAATGACGACATCTCTCACGGTAAATGAAACGCACTAGCATCGTGTACAATAGCAAGACAAGCCAATGGAAGTCCACAGGATAAGACGTTTCCCTGAACCGTATACGATAAGACGTTTCGTATACTCATGACCCAGACAAACAAGTTCACGGGATAAGACGTTTCCCGGAATCATGTACGATAAGACGTTTCGTACACACAAGACTCTAATCCTCTCGGTAGGACGACGATAATAATACGGTCCTAGTCTAACCCTGGCCAGACTCTCGGAATAAGACGTGTTCCGATTCGACATGTGGTAAGACGTTCCACATCCAAGACACGGACTTACAATATATATGCCGAGTACCCCAAATTCGGTCAACCTTCACGAAAGAGGCGGAAAGAGATCTATAGTCAAAAGTCAAGATAGTACGCTACATGCAATAACACCACCTCGCAGGTATACAACATTTGACGGTCGGGTCGATCAACGCATTGCGTTCGCCTCCTAACAACGTCGTCATATCCCCACTAAACATGCATACACGCATCAAGGATACACCCCATCGCTCCGACATTCCAGTCTAACGAGTATAAGGGTGTAGCCGGGAAATGAGAGTTCATAGCACAAATCATTAGTGCTCAAATCATACATTTGTAAAAACCGACTAAAAGTGGGAACATACCAAAAACCGTCACAAAACATGTGACGAAACATGTGATACAAGCGAATAGAATATCATATATCAAAAACATGAATATTACAAGTCGTTACGTAAAATTATACGATAAACGGATCATGCGAACTATTATAAATTACGAGTTTTAGAAATTATATGAAAAGAACACAGCCGTGTTCCAGCCGGTCAGGAGGGAGGCGGCCGGTGGGCCGGCTCAGAACACAAGGCAAAAACCAAAAATCATAGAAGACAGAGAAATGTGCTCCAGGCCGGTCTGTGGACCGGCGGCCGGTGGGCCGGCACAGAGCACTCTACCAACAATCCAAATATCACTACTGAGGTGGTCCAGGCCGGTCGATGGACCGGCGGCCGGTCGACCGGCTCAGAGCCCCTATACAAATTTCACATAAAACTTCAACATTGTTACTGATGTGTTCCCAGCCGGTTGGCAGACCGGCGGCCGGTCGACCGGCCAGGAACACTCCTTCATCCGTGAGCTTCCTTTACATCTTCAATCCATTTCAATTCTCATAAATCAATTCTAATAATCATCAACAATCAATATATATCATCCATAATCATCATATAACAACATTCATTAATCATAGCATGATTTCTAGTCTTCCTAATCGCATTCTAAATACGATTTCTAGCATATAAACATGTAAAACACGTAAATGATACCGAGTAACCCTTCACCGTTACCTTTGAGCGTCTCTACTAATCGTCAAGCTCCTCTTCTATAAGGAAATAGTCTTTGTCGGGATCTTGGAGGTCACCACCTACAAATAGATCGTAAAAAGATGAATAAAGTTAATCTTGAGAAAGACGGAAAGCTTGAAAAGCGAGAAAGACGATAATTTTAATATCAATACGGATAGAGGAAGGTACGGGAGGAAGAATAAGATAAACTTACGTAAATTCTATCAAGTAACGAAGAAGATACGTCAATTCTAAGATCGAATTCAAAGAGGGAAAGTTGATTTCTTAGAGAGGAAGAAAAGTGTGTTTGATTTTGTGTTGAAATGAAAAATTAGGTTAAGGGAGGGAGTAGTGTGAGTTGTGTAGGAAAAAGTCAAAGACGGTTTCAAAGTCAAGAAAGTCAAACCCGACTCAAAAGTCAAGAAAAGTCAAACTCGTCTTAAGACGGGATTTTCATGGAATCTCGCAGAAATTCCAAATACGAACTCGGAAATTCTAAATTCGACTCGAAACATAAAATCTTAATTAAAACATAAAATTACTGAAAAGATTTCGTAAAATATTTCTACTAGAAAAATAGGGTACATTTCCGGGTGTTACACGACTAGGTTTCTCGATTTATTTGAAATCACGAATAATCAAATACCGTAGTCACTTTATGAAAGGTTTATCCTTTTTGAAGGTAAAACCATGAATGAAATAAAGAGTAATCTTCATTATAATTCTAATCTACTTGTCTAGGTAGAGATTCATAAAAGTGAGTGGAGCTCTAAGAGGGATGTTTATATTCTTAATTGTTAAGAATAAAACGAGGTTCAAGAGTAGGTTGGCATGATGTTGGCACAAGGCAAGGGAAAAAGGCAAGTCTATTTTGAATAGTAAAGTCAAAATCCAAGCAAGTGTCAAACCCAACCTTTGATGATTCTATTCTTACAGTGTAGGACACAAGAAAAGAATCTGCCCCAAGTTTTCTAAAGAGTTAGAAATATGGTGTACTATTTTCACCCATAATATCTATATGATCGACATTTATTTAGCAAAAATGCAATTTTTGGGTATTAGATGTCCATTATGGTTTTCATCGATGTATTCAATGCATATAATAATGATTCGTGCGATGACTAACAATGATTAAATGTCGACCTACAAGGGAAATATAACTATTGTAGTTTTATTTCTATAGAGACATATAAAAGTTATAATGTGATCAATCTAGTTTTGGATTTAGAGGTATACTTTAATAAAAGTTATTATGTACATGACCTCTAAATAAAGAATATAGTATCCACTTTAGTGTACGACACAAGTGTTTCACTTTTGTGAATAGAACAAACGTTGTATCTTTTTATGCCTATACGTGGTCAATGGTTATGCTATACCAATCAAAGGTAATTATATTCTTGACCTAAAACTAAAAATTACTTGTCATATAGATTGTAAAATGCTCAAAATTGGTGACCCTAATCTAATCTTAATTCTGGATTGTGTAGCACATTAACAGGCTAGTATTGACTACTATCCCTAAACCATTTGATTTTGAATCTTATGGTGTGTGCGAATCTTGTATTCAAGGCAAGATAATTCGTGCCCTTTTTTGTTGAAAAGGAAATTGAACTAGTGAGTTATTGTCCCCATTACATAAGAATATGCGTGGTCCAATAAACAAACACAATTAGAGATGGTAATGACTACTTCACTGTATTTACCGACGACTTAAGTAGATATTGTGTTTGATTCTACTTAATGAATAGTTAAGAGGAATCTTTGAAAAGTTCAAAGAGCTTCAATGTGAAGTGGTTAACCACCAAGAGTATTAGATAGTGGAGTTACGACCAAATCGTAACAAGAAATATCTAAGTATTGACTTTGATTTTCACCAAAAGTATTGTGAAATAGTTTTACAAGTTAACTTCTCTAACACACATTATGAGATAAGGGTGTTGTTGCATAGAGAAACATAACCTTATACGATATGGTTTTGTCTTTGTCAAGTTAATCTGAGCCACTTGACTAACTTTGGGATCTTAATATTTTTGTCTGCTATTTCTTTTTCCACTATATCAAAGCACATTTAAAACAGTCGGATTTTATTTCATATACGATATGGATAGGTAGCGTACCTAATTTATAAGTTATCTGAATGAAACAAGTGCTCAATAATCCTACATTGACCACGAGAACAAAGCGTTTGTGACTCGTGATGCTGTCTTTCAATAAAAGTACGATTATTTCTTGATAAGACAGAGTGGGAGAAAATGTTTCTAGAGCCACAAACTGAGCATATGGTCCGGAAAACTTTTCCTCACTGCTTGTTTAGTAGTTGTTTCCTCGGAACCTAAGAGGTTGTCAGGTGGAATTTTGTTTCCTCGGAACCTAAGAGGTTGTCAGGTGGAATTTTATCACTCCTTAATAGTGATGAGTACTAATTTGTGACTTATAAAAGACTGTTTCTAGTCCCAACTTCTTGCTATGGCTTAGAGTCATGCGATTCGTAATGGACTCCATGGGTGATTTTCAGGTTTGTGACCTGGTAAAATTTACTTGAAGAAGTACGACCTCTTCAATGTAAATTGATTTTTTAAGATCGAAAATTGCATGGATGAACATTAAAATGTTTTCAAAGATAAATTGGTAGGCAAAGAGTTTTGCACCAATCTTAATTTTTCAATCCATTCGAATATACTTAGCGATTATAGCATTTCATAATAGTATGATGACAATTGGATCTCAAGAACCACCTTCTTGAATACGATTCTAGAAGAGGTAGAATATTTTATATCCACCTGTGGGTTCGTAGATCCTAATTATCCTAAGTTAATTTTGCGAGCTTAAGAGGATGTCTTAAGTAAGCACTAAAGAGTTGGAATTAGTGTGTCAATCATGTTGTAAAATATTTCTCGATATCTCGTGGAATTATGTTGAATATATCAAGTTTAGTGGGAGTAATATGGTTTTCATCAGTCTTATATATGGAGACATATTGATCATTTTAGATAATGGAAGATTTTGGAGAAGTATAATACATCTTTTAGATATCTGGATTTACAGAGATAAATTTAAAAGGATATTAGCGTTGAGTTAAAATTCTTATATTGATAAGATCTTTGACTAGTTCAAGGAAGTTGAACACATGATAATTGATTCCTTCTGCTTCCGCTGCGGGATCAATTATATACGCTGTGATGTATACTCAATCCGACATTTCGCATGCTTTGAGCATGACAAATTGTTTGCAGTCAAATCCAAGTGAGAGTCATTTGATAGCCATAAAGAACATCGTTTAGTACTTGCAAAGGACTAAAGATATGTTCCATGTGTTTGGAGTTTACAGTGAGTTATGTGTAAGGGGTTACACAGACTTCAGTTTCCAAACTGATCAAAGTGATTTGAAATCACGAACTGGCTGTGTTTTTAGAAGATTTATTTGTTGGAAGAGTTACAGGCAGAAAGGACTATTAGAAAGGTTCCAAGTAGGAGTGACATTTTCAAATATAAATGTCATGTATCCGCTGGAAGTGTTCCAGGAAGTTTATCATTGAGGATTTCACAACGGAAATGGAGTACATTGCATCATATGATGATGCATATGAAAGTAGCTTGGATTCGACAGTATTGGAGGGACTAGATGTGACACCCTCAAATTTGCGGAAAAAATAAAACAAGTAATTTAAATAAATAAAAGATGAGAATACGTTTCTAATAGGTTCACTTTAGTGAAAATCGGTAAATTTCAAAACCGGAACCTACTATTAAATATATTCATCATAACAAAGGTGTCATAAATAAAAAGGTTCATAACAAAAGGAAAATAATATTATACCTAAGAATTATCCAAAACGGGAGACATATCTCCCGTATAAATACGGAAATAAAAGAGTGTATAATAATATACAATCCTAAGAACCGAATATAGGTCCAAGGTAAATACTTCGCTCGCTAGCTCGTCAATGTACCCAAGTATGCATCACAAACCTGCCAACCGCATTAAATATAAACACGGAAGCCACAGTCAGTGGGGAGTAACTCCGAGTTCTCCCAGCCACGAAATGTCGAGTTTAATGAAACATGAATAACATAAAAGCAATGTATATGGAAAATACAAAACCTTAAACATATATGATATGCTTTTCATGTTATGAAACAAATAACTAACACATAACCTATCATGTGAAAGCTATCATGTGAATCCGTTATCAATCTATAACAAGAGGTAGGGAAGCTGGTATTTTAGCTCAGAGGTTACCTTTAAAACATGGCTATGATACCCTCGACCCTAATCAACACGTAATCATGTGAATCAGTTAACAACCGGTAATCCAAACTCTATCAACCTTAGCCGGCTTGCATCTCACCTTCTAAGATTCATAGAATCATACAAACATGAAAGACCAATACTTCTATAAACAGGCATAAGTTCCTAGCACGGCCAATAGTCGACTGTAACTCGAGTCTATACCACGAGGTAGGATATACTTATATATTTAGGCTCAGCGGTTACCCTAATAACATGGCCAAAATACAAAGCACACATCTAGGCTCAGCGGTTACCTTTAAAACATGGCCCAGATCCAAAGAACATATCTTAGCTCAGAGGTTACCCTAATAACATGGCCAAGATACAACTCTACCCTAATCCTAGACTGCGCAGACCCAGAGAAATGCGGAAAAAAAACATCGCACCCAAGACTCATCACATGAGTACCCCTAAGGAGATCCACCAAAGGGTTGGCTAGTACTTAAGCTGGCTCCATTCCCCAAAGTGGAAGCAATGGCAGCCATGCCCCGACTTGGATATAAACCCACCAAGCCGAGACACAAAAGCTATCAACGGTGATCATATACTCGTTAAAGATAGAAAGGCCTAACAATGTCATGGTCCAAGATACTCATTTAGAATTAGAATGGTCAAGACGCCATATACTCATAATTCTCTATGGGTATTTAGTCAACACGACACCAACCATATAATCAAACAGTCACGGGAAAAACTTCCTATCATGTGACTAATTGCATATAAATCATATTCAAATATCATATCGCCTCATATCTACTAAGGCTCATTCATTCATTCATTAAATACAACCTTACTTGAAGACAAATCCCCGACCGAGTCCCGCGACGGGTCATCAGTCAAAACGGGGCTGACTAGATCTTAGTTTGACCAAACCCGTTTGGCCAAACCGGCTAGAAACAGAGTCTTAGCCATCGAGGCTTGAACATAAGGATATCACATTCATTTCATGTTATTTCATTCTATTTCTAACATGTGAATTATTAATTCTTACCAAAAACCCGCTTGACTTAAAGGACATCAAATTAAACTACAACCTCGTATTATAATTTCTAACATGTGAGAAATAATAATATCATGAAAACTTTTTAAATAATTTACTTATTAAAATTTCCCACTTGCTAAATATTACAAAACGCGATAAAATAACAATACTCCAAAACCGTCACAAGTCCAAGGGACCCACGGTTCATTTTAAACCGGTTTTGGTCATCATTTCTAAAAACCGTTTCTTAATATTTCCCGCATGCATAACATATTTAAAACCCGTCAAAACAACAACAAAACAATCAAGTATCGACAAAACCCAAAGAACCAAAACACGGACCAACCAGACCGGGCTGGACCGGGTCTGAACCGGCCTGAACCGGCCTGGTTTGGACCGGTTTCCAGCCCTCTAAACAGCCCCTACACGGTCCAACACCAACATCAATTCTAAATTAATTCTAACATGTTTTTAATTAACAAACAACCATTTTAACAATCATCCATACAAAAATCATGATTATGAACAAACCATTCAAATATGTTAAGAACACCAAACATGCTATAAATTCATAAAACATAATGATAACAACTACTTAGCATGTTACTAACTAAAACCGTAAGTAACAATAATATGAACAAAAACTAAAGGTATGTGACATTAATTCGTCGAGTAACTCGGAATCGTTACCTTAGCTAGCAACATCAATTAGCACCCAAAATAAGAACTAAAGAAAAATAAGAAACCCGTCTTCTAATCTTCTCCTAAAATATACGAGTCACCAAACTCGTCTTCAAAATCTTCCCCTATAAGAAATGACAAGAAAAACATTATTAGACTTAAAAACTTGATTTTCCATAATTAAAGTGTTGAAAACGATTTTGTCGGAATTGAAAATAAACCGTACTTGAAAATGGAGAGCGAAGAGGAGATTCTAGAAATATAAGTTAGGACGGATTTGAATAAGAAATGAAGGTTGTATGATGATTTTGCTCAAGAACGACGAAGAACGACGAAGAACGATTAAGAAAAGTATGAATTAGATCTTAAGTTGATTTATTGTAAAATGAAAGAGTAGTTAGTGGGTAATGGGTGAGTGAGGGCCGTGTAAATATAGAGGGAATATGGAGTCGGGTTTTGAAATTGTTGTTACGGGATTGACTCGGGGTTTATAATTATATTACGGTAATTGATTAAATATAATTAGATATTAAGTTAATTAAACCAAATATCTAGATATTATGTTATTGTAATGAAAAGAAAGAAAATATCAAGGCCTATTAGAGAGGAGAGGAGCCGTGAGGTAGGGTGATAGTCGGGTCTGTTTTGTAAACGATTTGCGTAATTTTTGTTAACGGATCGATAAAGTTATAAATATCTAAGATATTAATATTAGTTTAATCCAAAGAATGAAAATATCCCAAGTGAGTGGAAAAAGATGACATGGGGCGTGTGACTCATGCCAAAGTCGGGTTTTGGGTTTGTTTCGGGATTTAAGATGACTCGGGAATAGTTAAATGACGTTCGGGATTAAACCGTAAAAGTTATTCTTTAATTCCAAATAAATTCAAAATAATTATATTAAATTATGATAAATTCAAATAAATCTTTAATAAAAATAAATTAAATTTATTATTTTTCAAAATATAATTTTGGTCTTTCAATTTACGAGGTGAGTCGGAAAAAGTCAACGAAAGTCAAAGTCGACTTAAAAGTCAAGAAAAGTCAAAGATGACTTAAAAGTCAAGAAAAGTAAATGACGACTTAAAAAGTCAAGAAAAGTCAAAGGCGACTTAAAAAGTCACGAAAAGTCAAAGGCGACTTAAAAGTCAAGAAAAGTCAAAGATGACTTAAAAACGGGATTCTCATGGAATCTCCCAGAAATTCCAAATACGAACTCGGAATTTCCAAATACGACTCGAAACAATAAATTCTATTTTAAAACTTAAGTTTGCTGAAAAGTATCCGTAAAATATTTTCACTAGAAAAATAGGGTACTTTTCGGGTTGTTACACTAGAAGTAGTTCCTATAGTTGTATATCCTATCCCATGATACTGGTAAAACAGTGGGAGCTACCTTTACGCCAAGAGTCCTAAGTCTAGAATCAAACCTAGACACGTACTCAGAAAGTTTTATGTAATATGAGATTACGTAGACAAAGAGAAATAGCAATCAGAACGATGGGAAAGATAAAAGTATTGCTAACCCATTAGCCATGCCTTTTGCAGGCTGAACATGATAGTCATGTCATTTCAATGGGGATTGGAATATGTACCTGAATTGCTAGAGATTATGAGATATGAAATTATTGATAGCGGATCAATTTTTCCAAATACTAGATAATCGCATTCATTGTTAGAGTTTCATTAAAAACTCCTTATTTAGTTTGACTAAATTTTAATACTTTGTTTATCCGAATTGGTTGAAAGAAAAGTTGAATCCAATTCAAGTGAACATGATGAACTCGGTGTTTTGTCCCTAGTCACTCATTTGAGGTGACGTCTCGAAGTGACTAGATTGTAAGTTGATCGATGGTTGGTTCAGTACCATGGGGTCATGGAGATGACTGGTCGTTTACATAGACAGACTGTGGAGACACTTTGTCGGGCAGTGACCATAATAGAGTCCCTTATCAGAATTGTTGAAGTCTGGTCATGGCGGGGATTTCTATTTTATTCCTATGAGTAGATTCTTTAGACTGGCGACCATTTACCTGAGTTGGTGTAGTTTCCGATTGACTTTGGTTTTTGTCCTAGGTCGTGCCGTGAAAGGAGGTTGATGGACATCTTCTGGGTCATGGTGATCTGCATCATACAGTGTAAGATGGGTCAACAGGAATTGTCCACCCACGTTGGGTATTAACATATTCGGGCCACTCGAGGAGTAGTAACTGAAAATGCGTGGCCACGCTCGGAAGAGATCTCTGGTAGATTTTCCGGTCAGACAGTTGCTCTCCCAGATCGAGAAAACCACTCTATTTATAATTTTCAATTGCAAGTGCGACCTGTAAGACACTTTGCAATGAGTGGGAGGATGTGACACAAAATAGACAAGAGAATCGGTAGCACACAACTTGTCGAGACAAGTGGGAGATATTGTGAAGGAGGAGTCCTCCGCAATAGTGTCGCTACATGCACAACTTGTATCGGACAAGTGGGAGAGTGTTGGAGTACGTGTCCTCCACATAGCATTTATATAATAAATCTCATGTGGAATAGTCCGTGGCATGATTGGTATAAATTTTGATATCCACGTAGTTGATAATTGTACTCGGTGGCGTACTGCGGCTGACTAGAGTTTGACGTTATTGTCGTATGACGGCGGTGATCAACTGATCCCTTTAGGTCACACCTATAGGATGAGACCCAAATAGAATACTAATTATTTGTATACGATACAGTTTAATTAGGGCATTACATATAATTGATATGTACGTTTAGTTACGAGAGTTATTTATTGGAAATTGAGTTAGGAACTCATTTCACTTAAGTTTATTAGTCAATTATACGATAACTGACTGAATAAATTTTACATCTTATTTTAATACGATTAAATAAGATTTAATTTAGTGATTAATCGTTAATTCAATAAATTAGTTGAGATAATGCATATATTTTGAGGTAGAGGTAATTAGTTAATTATATTTACAATGAGTTGTAAAATAAATTAACTGGGCATTGTGGGATCCATTATATAGTGATATAATGGTTAAATAACACTTAAAAGTTAAGTGTATATTATTTATTAATTTGAGTCATATAATTGTTATATGATCAAATTAACACTTAATTATACAAGATAATTAAACATATGATTATAAGTATTTGTGGGACAAATATCAAAAATCAAAATGGACCACATAACACTAGTTGGGGCCGGATTATTTGTTAGTGTAGATTAATGACGATTGTTCTCATCTAATCCTACACTCCACATTATGTTATGACACCATTATCATTACATTTACCACCAACACTCAAGTCATTTGCATGGGGAAATAAAATGAGCAAAATAAGAGCCACAAGGGCCATGACCATCCGGTCAAAAAGGGCTACATAACAGAACAAGAGTTGTTCTCATTTTTGTCAACTTCATTTTTGCTTATTTTCCTTGTTCTCTCTCAAAACCTCCAAAATATCTCTAAAACTCACATGCAAACTAATATTCATGTCATATTACTAGTGTAGTAATACAATAATATTAGTAGTATAATGTCTTACTTATTATCTAGTTAATAATAAGGTAAGATTATTTGGGTTTAATCTTGGGTGCAACAAGAAGAAGACCTTCTACTTTGGAGGTTGTTTTATGGAGGATCATCCATTAATTTCATGCTCAAGAACAATAAGAAGGAGTTTTTATTGTGTCCATATTGAACCGAAAAATCCCAATGTAAGGATGTTTTCGTCTTATATTTTCTTTTATGCTTTTATATTTGCATGTATGATAACTAGATCCTAAATCATTAAGTTAATGTAATTTAATGAACTAATTAGAGAAGTCTAATTAGAGGTCTAGGACTTTCAGATTTGTGCTGAGTATGGTGATTAGGAGATTGTATGGAATGTGGTGTGCCACGCATTGACGTGAGCTTGTGAATGACATATTGTTCTATGACAGTTGTTGATATGTAATAATGATATGATATGATATGATGTTGTATGATGCGTAAGATAATCCCTACTCAACCGGTGTTGACTTGTTTTGTTTGTGTGTGTGTGTGTCGTCCACCCAACTCTTTTAAAATTGGTGGTTTGTTATGATCCATTTGTTATTTCCGTTCAAATGGGGAGTAGTGTATCTTACAACTTAGTAAGTTGTTGAGCTTGACTTTGGATAATGCTTGTACGGGATGGGCTACGCTACGAGACGAGTCTTATAGTTAATGATGACTATTTAGTGGTGTTTAATATTTGTGTTGTAAACCTAAAGTCTTCTGCTGTACTAGTTAGTTATTGTTTTGAAAGTTGTAAAACTAATTGTCATTATGTAATAAAGTATTTAAATTACTCGTATGATTGTAGTTTTGATATGTACTAACTCGGGAAACCGAGATTGTAACTCCCTTAATCTCGGAAGGTCTAGCTAAGGCTCATGGAGAAATGAGGGTGTTACATATTTGGTCGAGTACCACTAAACAGTGTCGACCAAAAACCTCCCAATTTTACCCATTCGACCCATTACCCACTAAACTCGTCGAAGTGTCACCCCACTCGACCGAGTACACAACTTACTCGGCCGAGTAACTCTACTCGTCCGAGTACTTAAACGAGTAACGGCCTAAATTAAAAGACCCCAAGTATTACAATGTTCTCTCCTTAAAAAGAACTTCGTAATCAAAGTTCACACCCACACCACGAACAACTCAACAATTCAAAAGAACACTATAACCAACAAACACAAAAGCACCATCTCTAAAACCGTTATACTACTCAACACGACCAAAGCTCAAAATTCTAACAACAACATATACCAACACGTACCTTAACCATTATCAAAACAACTAACTAATACTATCATAAATAAAAACATAACGATATTACTTATCAAATTCCATAACATCACGTCAAATGACCTCGCACCAACCCAACCGATTCACCATTGATGCTAAAGCACTATAGTCACCATAATGCACACATTTTACCACATAGCACACATACCATCTTACCTAATAACATCCCATAATATTACACTAATGCATCACCAATACGGCCTTACCACCATGCCACTCACAAATAAATCCACAACTACTAAAGTTCATTACACTATCAATCATGAATTATTACAATCTATCTCCCTTAAAATTAAATTCGTCCCTGAAAATTCGCTCACATTCAAAACCGGTATCACTATCACAAGCATTCATGCTTAACATCATGCTCTATAGCTCCATTCAATTCAAACAATTAATACTAGTCATCACCGAATAAATGATACTAGCACATGTCGACACTTAAGTCTATAACAATACTTCAATAGCATATTAAACAACAAATCACAATATCTACCAACCAATCACAAAATATACCATAAGAATAAAGTTATCACCGGCGTTTGACATCCTACCCTTCTTAAAAAAAATGATACGCCCTCGCAACCAAATCATCACTAGATCCTTGTAACACCCTAGTATTTCCGCTATTTATTTTATTTGAATTAATTTTTTATCATTTGGAAATCCTTGTTTTATTATTCCATGGTTGTAATCATTGTTTGTATAACATCATTGTTGGATCAATCTCCTCCTAATTCCTCTTAGGCGTGTGGATTAACCCTTATTAGGCACTTTTTTCTAGTTAAACTTTAATGTCTATTAGTTTCTCTATAGTTATATGGCACATAATATATCATTATATGTGTTAATTTCATATTATATGGGTTGTTGTCAATTGTGCCTAGGCCGGGCTAAAAGGAAGGTCGTGCCTGGGCCGTGCCGTACCCGGGCACGGTTCAAGTCCGAAAATTGAGCCGAAGCCCGAAGTCGGCTCACCCGTGCTGGCCCAAACTGACTCACGGGCTCGTACCTTGTCGGCCTGAAATCATGTCGTGCGCGGACCCCAAATGCCAACTCTAAATGTAGGTAGCCCAGATAGGATCGTATACCAATACTACTTCTAGAATAAAACGGTATCACATTATAAGATTGATTTTTTTTTCTTTTTCTAAAAAAATCATTCATCAATTACAATAAATAAAAAATGGGTTGTCGATAAAACGACTTTTAAACAAATGGAATTAGGCCACTAATCCAATTACTGGTGTGACAACCCTCGCGAATGCGGAAATATAAAACATACAAGCATGTGAATTATATAGCGGAAATATGAAGTTGTTAAAACTTTTATACATGCAAGAAGAAGTATACGAGGAGTGTCAAATATTACAAACCAAAGTACGAAATAAACTACAACAAGAGACGAAGTCTCTCCAAATGTTAACAAAGTAAAAGTGTTTAGCAAACAAGCTAAAATCGTCTAGAGGTGTTTCATCCAGGGACAACGCCCGCTAGCTCACACCCGAACCCAAAATACCACAAGCAAAAAGCCATCCAATCAAGCAACCTGTTCATCCATGAAAAACATGAACGCCACAGTCAGTGGGGAGTAACTCCGGGTTCTCCAAGCCATATCACATTAAACGTACATAAAAGGAAATACAAAAGTAGAAGCATGCATATATAGATATACATGTGAGATACGATAAGGATAGATAGGCAATTCAATATATAATGATAAGACCATATGTAATACTAATCCGAATCCATCATGTTATACAAAGACTCGGGGAAGACACTCTTAGGCAACCGAATACGCTCACTAGGACTTACATCTCACCGTTAGCGGTATAAGTTTGATAAGATTGAGACTCGATAAACAAACCATGTCAAGTCAGGGTATGACCATGAATAATCAATCATGTAATCACCCATCCACACATAACAATACAATGACGACCTCTCTCACGGTAAATGAAACGCACTAGCACCGTGTACATGACAAGTATGATTAAAAGGCATCCACGGGAGAAAAACATTCCCTGAACGCATACACGATTCAATTCATTTCGTATATGTGGACTAGTTTCCTCCGGTAGGACGACGATATAAATACCCGGTCCTAGTCTAAATCTGGCCAGAATCCCGGAATCGCATTTTCCAGTTCGAAATGCGATAAACGTTTCGCATCCAAGACTCGGTCAATCAAATGACGCCGAGTACCCCAAATTCGGTAGAATAATTCACGAAAGAGGCGGAAAAGAGCTCAAGCCTCATAACAAGCGGTACGCTACATGCAAATAACACCACCTCGCAAGTACACAACATTTGACGGCCGGGTCGATCAACGCATAGCGTTCAACTCCCAACAACGTCGTCGTATGCCCACTAACACATGCAATTAAGCAGTAGGATACCTCCCGTTCCGACATTCCAGCCTTACGAACGTGGAGGTAGCCAAGGGAATGAGAGTACAAAGCACATAACAAAATAGTGCTCAAACCGTAACATTTGTAAAAACCGACTCAAAGTGGGACAAACCAAAAACCGTCACAAAACATGTGATACAAGCGAATGAAATATCATATATTCAAAACATTTATATTATAAGTCACTACGTAAAATTATACGATAAACGAACCATGCGAACTATCGTAAAATAAGAATTTAGGAAATTATAAGAAATATATCCAGCGTGTTGCCGGCCGGTCAGTGGACCGGCGGCCGGTACCCCGGCAGGCACATCATACTATAACCAAAAATCACAAAGAAAAGGCAGCGTGTTCCAGGCCGGTCTGGGGGCCGGCGGCCGGGCACCCGGCCGGGAGCATCACTACACACAAAAATCCAACTTTCACTACTGATGTGTTCCCAGCCGGTGGGCAGACCGGCGGCCGGTCACTCGGCTGGGAGCACCAGTTCACCCGAGAGCTTCTTACACTTGCTCAAGCAATTTCAATTCTCATATTTACTTTCTAACAACTATCAACAATCAATATTCATCATCAACAATCATCAACTAACAACAATCATTATCAATAACACAATTCCTAAGCTTTCTAATCGTATTCTAAATACGAATTCTAACATAGAAATCATGTAAAACACGTAAATGATATCGAGTAACCCTTCACCGTTACCTTTATGCGTCTTTAAACGATTTCTAAGCCTTCTCCACT
>JAIUZE010071093.1:0-95914 GCA_022085475.1 Heliosperma pusillum
AGCTTGGGCAAACTTGGGAGGAAGTGAGTGAAGGATGCGGCCAACCGCTAGCTTCTTAGGAATCTTGACCCCTAGACGATCTAGAGTGTCAACATGTTCCACCATCTTAAGCACATGTGGACCAACCTTTTGGCCCCTCTCTAGCTTGGCTTCAAAAAGACGAGTCATAGCATTGTATTGGCGAATCTCGGGTGATTGAGAAAAAGCCAATGTCACCCTAGAGAATATCTCATATGCTCCAAGGGTGATGTATTGTTGCTTAAGGCTTGAGGACATCGACCAAATCAAGACCATCTTGACGTCGTTTGCTACCTTAAGGTATTCCTCATAGGCGGCTTTGGACGCATTAGTGGCTCTTGGGCCGGGTTCATTGGGAGGTGCCTCGGTCAAGTAGCGCAAAACGTTATCCGATAACGCCGCACCCTTGATCGTTTGTTCCCACTCGACGAAATTAGTTCCATCGTCTTTTAAGATGCATTTGTCCATAACGGACCTTAGCCATGAGTCTTTTCCTAGTTGAACGGTGGTGTTATTGTTTGCCATTGCGAATTATGAATAACTACAACAAAATTAGGAAATATTAACATTCATTGTTTTAATCAATTTTACTTGTATAACTAATTTAAACAAGTCACTCATATAATGACCCCTCACGAAATTATATAAGCGATTCCGAGACCCGCATTTTAGACAAAAGAACATGTTATGCAACTTTTATGTAAAAGACGGTAAGTCAACTTTTGACTAATTCTACTCCTAGAACTCTCGGTTGACGGATTTCAACTAAACCCATCTCCTAGGCCCAAGATAACGCTTATCTTGTTGAGTCCAACCCAATTTAGGCGTGTGATCGTATCACCCTACTTACCCGAGGTAAAAAGGTCCACGTTGTGGTTGTCCTAATGAACACGGGATTCATAGGTGCTTCAATTGGTAAGGCTAAATCTCAATTCTTTTTTTAAGTTATGTGAGAGGTCTTGCCAATTTTAGTTATTAATTCCCTATAAGTGAACTAAGTCGGTGAATTTTGAATAACGTTGAATTGACAATCGATAAATAAAACGCATGTTGGTGATTTTGGCATGTGCGGAAAAAATAAAGCAAGCAATCAAATTAAATCCTAGTATGGCCACCTGGCTAATCTAATTAACTAGATGATTACAAATCGGAAACCAACTCCTTGGTCCCTTGCCTCTTCTTGGAACGCCTTTCCAATATGGCACCGTCTTTTGGAACACCGAATTTGGGAATCACCGTCTTCACAATAAATAATTACAAAAATACAAATGAATACATAAAAAAATCGTATTATAAATTTGATATATAAATGAAATTATTAATTATTACAAAACGGCGATACGAAATCGCAATAAATTACAACCAAATCGGTATTACCGGTAATACCGATTAAAAATAATCTAGGCCATACTAGGTACAACTTGCAATAAATAAATGACATTCATTCATTCAACAACATAAATAAAAATATGTAAAATCATGCCGAAATCACCCTCAACACTTGTCATGTTCATTCTAGCTCGATTTTTACGAATTTTATCGTTTTTTATCTACTAAAAATCAATAATCAACACTTAAATCGTATTTAAGCTCAAACTAATTATCTAAACTGATTTAGAACTCAAAATTAGTCTCTACTAGTTTCATTTGAATTTAATTAGTTTGATTTGATTGCATTTGCTATTTAAAGAGGTTTAATCATAACTTTTATGAATTAAACCCAAAATAAAATGAAAGATCATTAAAATTGAAACAAAAAATTTTTTTACATACTAGAACACTTCCAGGATCCTCAAGAACAAAAAACATTTGCCCAAAAAATTTGAAATGTTTTTATGAACAAATAGCTTTATAAGAATCGGTTTTTATCAAATAAAAACCAATTAAAATAGTAAAATGATGAAACATATTTTAAAATTTTACCAGGATGATATAAATAATATTTTAAAATGTAAAAAAAATTTTTAACTCCAGAAAGTCTCGTTTCAATTTTAAGAACAAAATAACTCCTTTAAATCGATTTTTATCCAATAAAAATCAATAACCATGCAATACATGACCAAATGTCACGAAACATTACATACAATATGTACACCATGCATGTGAGGTCATATTAAAAATTTTAGGCCAGATTCAACATGCAACTATTTTTAGTTAACTTTTAACATAAAACCGCATGTTAACTCGGTTATTAAGGCCATAAAACATAATAAATAGCCAATTAATTCGTAAATTCACCAAATTTGACCACAAACATTTTGAGGTCAGTAGGTATGCATGCAAATCAGAAAATTTCGTGAAAACCATTTTTAACATAAATTTTCGATTTTTTACTCAAGTTATCGTATAACCCGATTTTAATGCTTAAAATCAACATGCATGCTACAAGCTAGCTCTGATACCACATGAAAGTTCATAGACCCTAATTAGACTCCTCTAACTAGTTACTAAATTACTTGTTAATTTAGTGTTTAATAAAGATCTATGTAACATGCATGCAAATTAAAATGCATAATAAAAAGTAAGAAGAAATTTCCTTACATTGGGAAATTTCGGTTTATATGGGCACAACAAGAAACACCTTTCTTGTTGATCTTGTGCTAGAAAGAAATAGATGATCCTCCTGGTAATCTTCAAATTAGAAGACCTCCTTTAAGATGCACCCAAGAGAGAACCCAAACTAATCACTTAGTTTTTGACTAGAAAACACAAGTGATAAGATGAACTAATATTAGATTTTATTACTACTCTAGTAATAGGAAATATTAGTGTTTGAGAGGTTTTAGAGAGATGAGAATTTTTAGTGAGATAAGCATCAAAATAAGAATGAAAAAGTAAGTAAAATGAACAACAAAATTTGTCCATTTAAGGACACTATGGTCCGGCCAAACATGCATGAGTGGCCCCTTATTTGCTTAAAATAATCCCATGCAAATTGGTTGAGTGTAGATGTGAATTAGAACATGATCATGTGTCATAAACATGACATGATCACATGTTGTAGTGTAATACAAGAAACAATAATCATCATGTTATACACTACCAAAATTTCGGCACCCACTAGTGTCATGTGGTCCATTTTGATTTTTGATATTTGTCCCACAAATACTTATAATCATATGTTTAATTATCTTGTATAATTAAGGGATAATTTGATCATATAACAATTATATGACTCAAATTAATAAATAATATACACTTAACTTTTAAGTGATATTATATCATTATATCAATATATAATGGGTCCCACAATGCCTAGTTAGATTATTTTACAACTCCTTGTAAATATAATTAACTAATCACCTCTACCTCAAAGTATATGCATAACCTAAACTAATTTAATGAATTAACTATTAATCATTAAATTAAATCTTATTCAATCATATTAAAATAAGACGTAAAATTTATTCAGTCAATTATCATATAATTGACTAATAAACTTATCCGGAATGAGTTCGTAACTCAATTTCCAATAAATAACTCTCGTAACTAAACATATATCGAATATATATATAAAGTACTAATTAATATGTATCGTATACAAATAATTAGATTTCTGTTTGGGTCTCATCCTATAGGTGTGCCCGAAAGGGGTCAGTTGATTACCGCCGTCATACGACAATAACGTCTAACTCTAGTCAGCTGACCGTTATCGATTTACGTTAATCAACTGACGTGGAGTATCAAAATACTAGTCATCCCACTAATATTCCAAAATGAGATTTATAATATAAATGCACTATTGTGGAGGACACTTGCTCCAACATGTAATGAAGTAATCATAATTACCCCTAGCAGAAATAGTCATTGGTCCACACACATCGGTATGTATAAGGCCCAATAGTTCGCTTGCTCGTGTCCCTTTACCACTAAAAGGATTACGAGTCATTTTCCCTAGGAGACAAGATTCGCATATACCAAAAGATTAAAAATTAAACGGTTTAATTATACTAGTCGATACTAGTCTTTTGATGCGATTCTCATTTATGTGACCTAATCGACAATGCCAAATGTATGACTCATTTGGATCACTTGACTTGAGTCTTTTTGATTGAATGTTATAGATATCTCTTGTTGAGTTAGATGTATCAAGAACATAAATACCATTAATAGAATTACCTTGGCCTAAGACCAAGTCATTCTTTGAAATCATACAACAATTGTTTTTGATCGCAAAAGTAAAATCTTCCATGTCTAACATGGCTACGGATATTATATTTTTAGACAAAGAAGGTACAAAATAACAATTATTCAAGTACAATTCAAAACCACTAGCTAAAACAAGTACGTAGGTCCCCTTAGAAGTGGCGGTACCCTAGCTCCATTTCCAAGTCGTAGATCCACATCACCCTTGCCTAGCTTCTCCACGTTTCTTAGCCCCTGTAAATGATTACAAAGGTGAGAACCACAACCGGTATCTAATACCCATGTTGAGGTGGAGGTATAATTTATATCAATAACAAAAATTTCGGAGAGAGTATTACCGAGTGGAATCACTAGTCCATCTCTAATATGCTCCAAGTAGATGGGACAATTCCTCATCCAATGGCCCATGCCATGACAATAATTGCATTCATCATTGAATTGCGGACCTTTGGTAGTCTTACTACCTATTCCGTTTCTCTTATACTTTTTACCTTTCTTCCTCTTATTTTTTAACCATTTCATCTTAGGTGCAAGACTTTTCTTGCTAATACTCCCACTAGCCTCTTGATCTCTCCTTGTTTCCAAAGACAAGGATTGCATCTTCTTGGTGAGATTGTCTTCCCAAGACTCTTTCACCAAAAGTTTTGGCAAAGGGGGTTTGGAGGAGGTAACAAAGTTGAGATTTCCGTCGGAACCTATTCCCAAATGAAGTTCTCTAGTCGTATCAAGATTATTTAGAGCGCAAATTTCATCAAATGATTTGTGATATGAATCAATGGTGATAGGTACGGTAGAATGAGATGTATCCATTGCGGTAAAATGAAACTACAAAAGGAGATGGAGGAAATAATTAACAATTATCGTTTTAAACTTGCAAACATTTTAAACAAGTTAAGCATTTATATAGTGACCTCTACCCAACTATCATAAATGATTCCGAGATCCAAATTCATATCAACTTAGGCACGGTAAGCCGATTCATCCCTTATCAACATAATTCGGTGGATTAACTCTTAATCGATTCTACATTAGAATTCTCGGTTGATAATATTACTTTAATATTTATCTTAAGCCCGGAACACATGCGGCTACGGTCGCGAATACTTCCGTTGAGCTCAATCCAAATTTCGAAATAATAACTTTTATTACCTCACTTACCCAACGTAATAAGTTTAGCACCCCGGTGAGCCGAGCCTACTTCCTTGCGAAATTGGGATTCATGGGTTCTAACATTTGGTAAGGCTTGATCTCAATTATTTATTATGAGTGGTCATGACAATTTATTATCTATCTCGTTTAAGTGAACTAAATCGATGAATTAATGATAATTTTAATTGACACGGTCGAATACTCGATAAAAATATGCATGTTATTTTATGGCGATTTGGCAATGCATGCAAACATATTAAGTAAAATGCAAGCATAAAATAAAACTCCTAGTATGGCCTTTCCTAGAATAGAAAATCATATAATCTATTACAAGTTCGGAAACCAACTCCTTTGGTCCCTTGAACTTCTTAAGCACGCCTCCCAAGGTCACCGTCTCTCTCTCGGAACTCCTTTCTGAATGGCACCGTCATTGGGAAACTCCGCAATAAAATAATTACAAAATATATATAATAAAATTACAATAATTACCTATTATACATTTGTAAAATAAAATAATACAATAAAAGTGATACGAGATCACAAAAATTACAATCGAATCAATATTCCCTTACATTTCGGGCAATATCGATTAAAACTAAGGCCATATAAGATAAAATTACATAATTCCAAATTACATAAACCAAAATATGACGTTCACAATAAATATGCAGCATCATAATATGTATAAAACATGCTCATTTTAAATGCCAAATCGCCCTATTTAACGGTTTATATCGAATATAACCCGGTTTTACGGAAATGCGTGATAATAACATTTTAAAATCACCAAACAATAATTAAATCATATTTAAGTCCAATTTAATTATCCCAACTGATTAAGGCCTCAAATCACTCAATTTTTGACAATAATTCAACTTGTTGTTATTTAATTGCTCATAATAAGACTTTTAAAATCATATTTTAATCAAATAAATCCAAATTTTATTACAATAATTTCAAAAATTTAATTTTAAATTTATGGAAAATTTCCATGACACTCATAATGTCAAAAACATGGTTTAAAAATTTTGAATCGGTTTTGAGAAAAATCGGTTGCGCTTTATCGGTTTTATCAAATAAAAACATAAAGCATGAGAAAATTAATCATATTAAATTTTCAACTTTAGATCTGGAATGTGGGACATTTATTCAACCAGGAAAAATTTTTCTCTTAACATAAAATTTATTTTAGCTATATTTGCTAAATAAGTCATTATTTATGCCATTTTTACATTAAAAATTCATAAATCATGCTAGACAAATTACATTAGTTGCAAATTTTCCAGACAAGCAGGAAAAAATTCATGTGACAACATACTAAAATGTCATGGTCAGATTCAAAGCGGAAGTAGTTTTAACTTTTTGACCTTTATTTATTTCATTTTATCATATAAAAATCATAAATCATACGAAATAAGTCTTATTCACACGAAACTTTACATACAGTAATTAAAATGCATGTGTGAGATTGTGTAAAAATTTCAAGATCAGAAGATAAGTCTAACTATTTTTAGCATTTTAAACATCATTTTACTCATTAAAATGTAATAAAAACACTAAAAATCATATTTGAGCAATATTAATTTCCATAAATCATCAAAATGAGCTAAAATAATATTAGGACCAGAATATATTGACATGCAAACAACTTTGTGATTTTATCTTATAAAACACAAATGACTAGTTTTCTTTAAGTTACAATAACTCGAAAAAACTAAAAATCGATTATGCATGCATCAACCAAGGCTCTTGATACCGCTTGTAAGTTACGAAAACTCAATATTAGACATTTCTAATATCATATTACAATTAGTTTACTCATAAACTATAAAGATCTTATGCATGCTTAACAAAATACAAAGATAAGAAGAAATGTTTCCTTACATTGATCTTATAACAAATTGGGCACAAAATAGGACTCCTTCCTACTTTGTTCTTGAGCTTATATGTTGAGGATGAACTCCTAATTTCAATAGTAGAAACTCTCCTCTTGATTGCACCCAAGACTATCCCTTAATACCAATAATAATTTTACTAGAAATATTATTAGTGACCTTAAAAAGAAAATCTAATCTTGATAATATTACTACAATAGTAACATGTATTGAAGATTTTAGACTTTAGAACAAAATACTCATAAACTCTTTTATGAGAGATGTTAGTGAGATAAGGAGATTTTTGTAAGAATGAATGATCTTTTGCCAAAATGAGAACTTATTCTCATTGGGTTGTGGGGGTGGGTGAGCCGGCATGCATGTCTTGGGGAGCCCCAAGCATGCTCAACTTTTGTTCTTATCAAAATGTTGGGCCAAGGTCTAGGCATGTAGGTATTATGATGATGTTTTTAACAACTAAAAATAATCATTTTTACCTAAATAATGCCCAAAAATGGCACACCCACATAAACAGGACTCCATTTTATCTTTGTAATTTTGTCACTTGTAATGTGGTATGTCATGTACCATGTCACATGTCATTAGGATAAATAAATGTATATTTAACAAATTAAATATTATTTCACATTACGCAACAAAATAAATAGTAATTCATAATTACATATATAAAATGGGTCACATTAAGTCCAGTTGTTATAATCTACAACCCTTTGTAATTATAATCAACTAATCATTCTTATCTCAAATTGTTTCATAAACAATAATCAATTTTAGTAATATAACATTTTAATTATAAAAATTGCGTCTTATTTAATCTTATTACAATAAGACATAAATTTTCACTTACAAATAAAATTTGTTCATTTTTAAGGATTTAATTAATCTGTATCGATATACAATTAATTAACTTTACAATTAAGGGAATGGTCCTATAGGTGTGACCTTAAGGGATCAACTGATCACCACCGTCATACGATAGTAACGTCAAACTCTAGCAAGCCAATCGTTACCGATTAATGTTAATCAGTTGACTATAATATATACCATCCCTTAGTGTTCTTATTATTGAGATTTAATTATGTAATCGCACTATTGTTGAGGACACTTACTCCAACACATTCTGTTTCAAGCGAAATAGAACAAGCGCGCAAAATTAAGAAAATTAGTCGATCGGCTGAAAAAACCAGCCGATCGATTAATTTCAAAAGTTGCAGACTAAATTTAGTCGATCGACCACCAAAACCAGTCGATCGACCAAATCCAAAAATTTGCAGTCTTCAAAATAGTCGATCGACCAGTATTTCCAGTCGATCGACTAAATCACAGTTCACATACTTTGAATTGTCTCAATACGTCTTTGCATATTATTTCCTTTTCTTCCGTACATCTCGTTAGCTCGATAATTAGTTTATATATGAACGTGTACTCCACACTCTCAATCCATATTATAACGTTATGAGCTTCCGTATGATTTCTACCACGATATCCAATTATACTTAAATGATCGATGACACTTAAATCACCAACATTCCTCCCCCATTTAAGTGTAATCCTTGATTCGTTTTAAAATACCTACTAATCATCAATTTGCGCATCAATGAAAATGTCACGAAGATTGAATTTCCACCTAGTAAAATGCACGATTCATATACTCTAGTGAAAAGGGTGTCTCTAAGGAATGAACCCTTAAACATATTGAATACATGAAGGAAAAATACACACAATTTACATTTAACAAATAAAGTTATATATTGATACTTATTACAATCCTAATATCCTAATCCTTTCATGAGCGTATAAAAGCTTTGAGTCCAAAAGCTTCCGAAGTCGGCTATACTTCACGTGTCACATAGGTGAATTCTTTTATCATGTGCCTGCAAGTACACTTTTTCAAAGAACTCATTAAGAAGATAACACTTCATCCAAAACTTACAGCAGGTCCAAGTACATACCTTTGGGATAAAACTTTGATGTACTTCAATCTTAAGTAAGGGGCCTTCCACATTGAATTCTACCTCTAACATTGTATTAGAGTGGAATTGGGTATCCCAATACCTAAGGTTGAATGGACTTTAAACCCATCCCTATTATCGATTTTTCCACTAAATGCCTTGCCAAGCTTTTAGTTAAATGATCCGCAAGATTTTGTTGTGATCTTACGAAGTCCACCGAAATTACTCCATGGAAAATTAATTCTCGTACACCGCTATGTCTTACACCGAGATGTCTCGATTTCCCATTATATATTTGACTATACGCTTTAGCCAATGTTTCCGCACTATCACAATGTATTGATATTGGTGCCATCGGTTTAAGCCATAGAGGAATTTCATATATTAAATTCTTAAGCCATTCTGCCTCTTTTCCGGCTGCTGCCAAGGCTACAAATTTAGATTCCATAGTGGATGTCGTAATAAATGTTTGTTTCTTAGAAGCCCATGAAATGGCGCTTCCTCCAAGCAAAAAGACCCAACCACTAGTTGAAGAATGATCTTCGATATTGGTAATCCAACTTGCATCTAAATAACCTTCTAGTACCGAAGGATTCCCATTATAAGTTAATGCAAAGTCCTTTGTATTCTTAAGGTACTTTAAGACACGCATTACCGCGCTCCAATGATGACTACTCGGATTGCTTGTGTATCTACTCAACCTTCCAACTGCATATGAAATATCCGGGCGAGTACTAGTCATAACATACATTAAACACCCAATGATTTGAGAGTACTTTAACTGTGATATTGACAATCCTGTATTAGGCATTAATTTAATATTTGCTTCCATTGGTGAATGAGCAATACTGCTATTCTCACAATTAAACTTTTTAAGTACTTTCTCAATGTAATGAGATTGTGATAGATATTCCAAGATTAGTTCTTCTAATCTTAATTCCTAGAATTACATCTGTTATGCCTAAATCTTTCATAGCAAAACTTGATGAGAGAAATGTCTTTGTAAGATCAACTTGCCTTTGATCCGTACCAAAGATTAACATATCATCGACATATAAGCAAATGATTACACCATTACCGGATTTATCAAATTTGCTATACACATTTGTCAGACTGATTAAGTTTATAACCATTAGACAAAATCACTTCATCAAACTTATGATGCCATTTCTTTGGTGCTTGCTTAAGTCCGTATAAGGACTTCACCAATTTGCAAACCTTATGCTCTTGTCCGGACATAATGAAACCTTCCGGTTGTTTCATGTAGATTTCTTTTTCCAAGTCACCATGTAAAAATGCTGTTTTTACATCCATTTGATGTATCACCAAATTATATATAGAAGCAATTGCTATTAGCAATCTTATGGTAGAAATTCTAGCAACCGGTGTATAGGTATCAAAGAAGTCTATTCCTTCTTTTTGCCTAAAACCTTGAATAACCAATCGAGCTTTAAACTTGTCGATAGTACCATCAACAAGCGTCTTTTTCTTAAAGATCCATTTACAACCTAAAGGTTTACATCCCTTTGGTAAATCTTAAAGAACCCATGTATTGTTGCCCATTATGGAATTCATTTCATCATTAATGGCTTCCTTCCAAAATGCAACATCTTGAGAAGCCATTGCTTCCTTAAATGTTCTAGGATTTTTTGTCTATGTTATAACAATAAGCATATTGAAGTCCTAATTCGTTCCTTGACCCCTCTACTAAATAAGTTTGGAAATCGGGTCCGAACTCTTTCGGTTTTCTTCCTCTCTTACTTTTCCGAGAACCTACAGGAACGACTTCTGGAAAGTCGATCGACTCAGACCCTTGGTCGATCGACTTACTGCCTTGGTCGATCGACTTCCTGCCTTGGTCGATCGACTGGTTCTGCCTTTGGTCGATCGACACATTGTCCAGTCGATCGACTTTTTCACGCTGCTGATTCATTTCAACATTGTTATTTGGCACTAAGTCTTTAGACCTCTTCATCGATGTAAATCGATCCTCATCAAAGACTGCATCTCTTGATTCAATTACGGAATGGATTGCAATTGTATGATTGGGTTCTATCACATAGAATCTATATGCTTTTGAATGAATTGCATAACCAATAGATATACAATCTATTCCTTTTTCTCCTAAAGTTTTCCTTTTAGGATCGGGTAGTCTTACAACAGCCCGACATCCCCAAACTCTAAGATAACTTAGATTAGGCTTCTTTTTGTACCAAAGTTCATATGGAGTAATGTCATTCCGCTTGTTAGGCACTCTATTTAATAGGTAGCATGCGGTTAACATTGCTTCACCCCAAAAACCTTCACTCAAACCCGAGTATGAAAGCATGGAATTCATCATCTCCTTTAGAGATCTATTCTTCCTTTCCGCTACGCCATTCAATTGTGGTGTGTAGGGAGGAGTAATTTCATGAACCATTCCACAATTTGCAAAGTACTTAGGATCAAAGTACTCACCACCTCGATCGGTTCGAAGTCTTTTAATCTTACAAGATTGTTGTAACTCAACTTCATTTTTATACATATCAAATTTATCAAGTGCCTCATCTTTAGTATGCAATAAATAGATATAACAGAAACGAGAATAATCATCAATAAAAGTTCCCATATATTTCTTATTTCCCAAAGATGGAGTAGAATGTAAATCACACAAATCACTATGTATTAAATCCAACATTTCTGATGTGCTCACAATATTTTTAAAAGGTTGTCTTGTAATTTTTGTAAGCATACAAGTATCACATTTACGAGTTTGTAAATCAAAAGACGGAATTAAATCATGTTTAGACATATGAATTAATCTTTTATAGTGAACAAGGCCAAGTCTAGCATGCCATAAAGAAGAAGGAGAAGAAGCAGTAGAAATCATATAAACACAATCATCTATCTTACTAATATTTAACATAAACATCCCATTACAATAATATTCGAAACCTATGAATATTCCAGACTTTGATAATACATACTTGTTCGATTCTATTACTTGCTTATAACCGGATTTTTTTAATAATCCTCCCGATACTAAGTTTTTCCTTATATCGGGTACATATAATACATCATATAATACTATAGATTTTCCTGGAACTAAATCCTAAAGTAATAGATCCACTGCCTTGTATTTTCGCGGTTGATTCGTTGCCCATGTGTACAATGGAACCATCTTTTACTAGTACATAATGTTTGAACCAAGAACGGTTTTTGCAAACATGTCTAGTTGCTCCGGAATCAATCCACCAAATGATTTCATCATCCTGTACATAATTTGCTTCATCAAAATATGTAACATAATTCTTATTAGAATTATTTTTAACACAAGTTAGTATATTACCTTGACTAGTAGAAGCACCTTGGTCCTTGGACCCTTTTCCGGTGCTCTTCCCCGCTAGTTTTTTCTTCCTCACTCGGCAATCCGCCTTGAAGTGACCAACCTTTCCACATATCCAACATGCACTTTTCGGTTTCTTGTTTGGTTCGTCATTAGTTCTATCATAAGGACGTTTCTTGCCCTTGCCTTTCCATTTAGAACTTTCCCCTTGTTCCACCATATTAATGGAGGAATTATTTGGATTAAACTTTTCAGTAGGTTTGTCATTTTCCTCACCCCTAAGGCCTTCCTCGACTTGGAAACTCCGTCCAAGTTGAGCCAAAGTCAAGGTTTCCTTCATATGTTTTAGTTCATGTTTAAAAGTTTTCCAAGAGAGAGGCAATTTCTCAATTATACTGGATACTGACATATTCTCATTCATAGGCATGTCATATTGAGAAAAGCGATTAATAATATGAACTAACTCATTGAATTGTTCCAACACGGGTCGAGAACCTGTCATTTTAAAGTTCATAAAACGACTTACCAAGAACTTGCTACTTGTGGCATCTTCATCCATATACCTCTTCTCCAATTGATCCCCAAGTAAAGTAGAAGATTCAACATGTTGATACATATCAAACAAAGCATTTGACATTCCATTCAATATATGCCCACGACATATATAATCATCATTCTCCCACTTAGCTTTCCTACGGAGGGCATCAATAGCATGATCATCTTCCAGTTCCGGAGGACATGGAGTAGTAATTACATATGCAACTTTCAAGTGAGAAAGTTTGAAGTGCATTTTCTTCTGCCATCTTCGAAAATCAATTTATTCAAATTTTTCCAGTATCTCAAACTTACTTTTTCCTTTCATATCATCCATGATACAATCACTATATAATGAAAATACTTTCTAAGAATGTTGTATTTTGAAGGGACTGTATATAGTGTATCAAACAGGATGAATATATTGAAATATGGTGCTTGGATAAATGTAGAGTCGCAAAAGGACTGCTCTCCTTAGAAAGTATTTCGCCCCTTACAAGCCTAAGGTTACCACGAAATCAATCCGAGGATAAAACTACACCGACCTTTGAATCGTAGGCGAGAAACAAAGAAAACTTTACTGTTTTTGTAAGATTTGTAGATAGTAGAAATCTGAAATTTTTTGTTATATTGATTATGATATTCTTCCTTCTATTTATAGAAGAGTTTGCATCCTATGACATATCTGTCAAAAGGCATGTAGCGGATTTCAGTGAATAGTAACATTCTGTTTCAAGCGAAACAGAACAAGCGCGCAAAATTAAGAAAATTAGTCGATCGACTGAAAAAACCAGTCGATCGACTAATTTCAAAAGTTGCAGAATAAATTTAGTCGATCGACCAACAAAACCAGTCGATCGACCAAATCCAAAAATTGCAGTCTTCAAAATAGTCTATCGACCAGTATTTCCAGTCGATTGACTAAATCATAGTTCACAGACTTTGAATTGTCTCAATACGTCTTTGCATATTATTTCTTTTCTTCTGTACATCCCGTTAGCTCGATAATTAGTTTATATATGAACGTGTACTCCACACTCCCAATCCATATTATAACGTTACGAGCTTCCGTATGATTTCTACCACGATATCCAATTATACTTAAATTATCGAGGACACTTAAATCACAAACAAAACGCGAATGTCACTTTATGTTATCAAACCAAAACTTAATTTAATAAATCATTTATACAATCTGTAACTGACAAAGTATCCCGATCCCTCGATAATTACACAAATAAGATATCAAATAATTAAACTACAACGCTAATGGTGAATCACTGTAAGTATAACGCTTGCTAGCCCACTCGTCACAACCCCATGCAAACACCAACCTACAACTTGTTCATTCATTAAAATTGAATGCCACAGTCAGTGTGGGAGTAACTCGGGGTTCTCCTAGCCATATCACATCAAAACGCACATAAGCAGGCATAAATCATATTTCATCATGCATACATAATTATCATGCCAGATGCAAGATGAGCAGAGCATTTCATAACAACAATATATAAGCATACGAACCATCGATCATATCATCATCATGCAACATTGACTCGCGGAAGACTCCCCTTGGCAACCACATGGATCACCCTTTGCTTGCATCTCACCATTAATGACCATGTGCTTGAGAAGGTTAGGAACTCGACATACAAACCAAACATAGGCATCCAATTAATCAAGTATTCAATCCAACATGAAATCAAACATAATCAAACACACTCTCACGGTAATGACACACACTAGCATCTGCACTGTACAAGACCAGACGACTCTAAACTAATTCCTCTCAGTAGGACTACGATAACGACAAGGTCCTAGTCTAAATCTGGTCAGACTCTCGGATCAAGGCGTATACCCGATTCGATATGTGGCTAGCCATGCACACATCCAAGTCTCTGTCAACAATATATATAGAAGCCAAGTACCCTAAATCCGACAGTTACAGCCAACGGTAGAGGCGGAAGAGAAAGAGCGTACCAATCTCGGCAGTTACGGCCAACGAGAAAGGTTGTCTTAAAATCAAATAATTATACTCCGTCAGTTACGGCCAACGGAGATGAAAGATCAGGTAAGGTCAAGCGAGTACGCTACATGCAATGACGCCACCTCGCAAGGATACAACATTTGACGGTCGGGTCGACAAACGCATTGCGTTCGCCTCCTAAGAACGTCGTCATATCCCCACTAAAACAAATTCACAAGCATCAAGGTTGTACCCCTATCACTCCGACATCAAGTCTAGCGAGTATAGAGGTGCAGCCGAGAAATGATATTTCCAAAACATCCAATAGATAAGACTCGACTTATTACTCAAGACATAAATGACTTAAACGAGTTAAACATCCAAAACCGTCACTAAACATGTGAATAAGGTATAAGATAAAAGTATCAATGATAAAAATGATTCAATACATGATACATAAGCATTAGACCGAGTTTAAGAAGTATAATCAATAAGAAACATAAAGCACAACTCAAAACATGTTTGAAAACCATTTAAAACAAGGGTCAACTTTAAACGGTCATAACTAGAGTTCTAGACATGAAAATTCAGAAATTTCAGGTGGAGGTGATAGCTTATTCTCTTAAGATTTCAACGGTATGTCACACGCTCAAAACAAGGAAGTAACGAAGGCGATATGATCATTTTACAAAAAAGGGTCAGTGTAGGAGAACTGCGGGTCGTCACCCCCGTGACAAAGGTGGGTGTGGTTCTGCCTCCTATGTCACACCCGTGACATGTATGTCATGCCCGTGACGAAAGTGGAGACAACTCTTCTTTTCTCTAAACTCAACCATGGCTACCCCAAAATATATTCACACACAATTTATGCCAAATTCACATCCAAAACTCACATGTACACTATCACATTTATTGGATTCAAATTAAGGAAGATAATAAATCAAACCCATTTGGAATATCGACTCAAATCCGTCAATAAACATCCTTGCACACCACATATGGGTATCATACCACTCAATTAAACAACAATAGGACAATTAGTCCATCATTAATGACTTAAATACATGTTTAAGCAACAAGAAGGTAATTTATCATCAATACTACCAATTTTCCATAAATTGGGACATATAAGATGGAACTCAACAAGTAAACATATTGTATTCATAGATTCCAACTAGTAAATACTAAAGAATTCATCTTTAACATGAGAAACTACTCTAAAACACATAGAAAAGCACATATAATGTGATACCGAGTAACCCATCTACGTTACCTTGATTAACACTTCAAATATTCGATTCCCTAGCTAACCATTAACTCACACGAATCCGTGGACCCAAAATATTCAAAATCCATCTTTTTCCGACAAATAACGTGATTAGAAGCCATGACCGAAATTTTGGAAAACCAATCTTAAAAGAAGGTTAAAATTTTTGATCATTTATTAGCTAGAAAAAAAAGAGGAAGGGGAGAGGATTCCGAAGCAATAAACGAAATTGAATTCCTTTAAGAAACGAAGCAATTATGTCCGTCTTAAGATTAGATGTAGAAAAATGGGTTTATAAAAAGTTGGAGGAAATGGATATTTTATGGTATGAAAAAGAAGAGGAGAATGAGATTAGAGATTGATATAAAAATTGTCAAGTTTCGTTGAGAGACGAAGAAATGGCAATGGAGTTTTTGGTGTTTGAGAAAGAAGATGTAGATGCTGAAATTTTAGGAGGAAAGTGGAGATTTGTATTGGTTTGTTATGAGAAGGTGTGTAATAGTAGGCTTTATATTCAAGGTGGGCATAACCCACCCAGATTTTCGAGTAGAGTCCGATTATGGGCTCATAATGGACTGAAAAGCGACAGTTTCTACCCAACTAAACTAAATTCAATTTAACATTAATTTAAAGCTACGAAAACATAAACTGTCGATTTAAATATTTTAACCGATAAAAGTAAAAGAGAATAATTATTGAAAATTAATGACTTTATTAAATATCCATGCTTATAAAATCGGGGGTATTACAGTTAGAGTAATCGATTGACTTCATATGTGAAGGCTAGGTAGGTTTTGGGTCAATCGACAAAGGCTGAGTATCGATCAACAAAGGTTGGTAATGTTGGGCGATGGTCATGGCTGCATCTAATGAGATGTGTCGATCGACATATTTAAGGGTGTCAATGGACATTGTGGGGATGTCGAGCGACATAGAAAAAGGTGTATTAATTGAGAATTTGGCCGCGTCTTATGGGTGTGTCGATTGACATATTGAAGGATGTCTATCAGCATTGTGTAGTGGTTGATCAATATGGGTGAAAAATGGTAAATGTTGTTTGGAAGTGCCTAGCCGAGTGTGTCAAGTGACATATTGTGGGATGTCGATCGTCACTGTGTCGTGGTCAATCGAACTATGCGGACGGAGCAGTGTCGAGTAGTGTAGTTATTAATTTCTATTCCCTCCTATTACACTCTAACCTATATATATCCATAACCCTTCAACCCTAATCACTTTTGCTTAAATTAAAACACTCCCACACTAGTATTAACTCGTGTAATTCGTAATCGCATTACACAATTCATTTCTAATCATCGTAAGTGTCTAGTTATTAATTGGTCATGTTTCATTCTAGAGTATTTCCCTAATTCGTACTAAGAGACTTCGAACAATAAGTCGGGTTTGGGATTCGGGCTAGTCGTTCAATCCTTAATTTTTTGGTAGCGTTGTTAATAGTGTATCATTGTTATACGTATAAATTAGGTGGTGGATTCGTGAAGGAGCGGTTCTAATTGAATTCTTATCTCGTTATCGCGGAATCAACGCCAAAAGGTAGGGATATCCTACTCAATCGCATTTCTATAATAAATATTCCGAAATGGTGAAATGAGAAGGGTTTACAATAGGCGCCGACGCGGACGACGACTTGATGGAGGAGTGACACGAATGGCAAAGTGAGCTAGAGAGGTATAACTAGAGTAGGCGGTGGGCCGTGCCGTGCCGGCCCGCCCCCTGGCCCGTCGTGCCGGCCCCAAATTTTGGCCCGGTCCGTCAGTCCACTGGGTCGTGCCGTGCTGGCCCTACCACCTCAACCCGCTTCCGCAGCCCGACATTGGTCCGGGAAAATCGGGCCCGTGCCGTGCATGGCCCGTGGGCTCGGTCGTGCCTAACCCGGGCCGGCCCAATGTAATTTTTTTTTTAAAAACAAAATAGATTTTTTAATAAATAAATTATGAATAATGAATAAGAAATATTAATAATGATTTAAAAATATATAGTTTATGAGTTACTTAATTAATAATGTATAATCAACTAAATATTAATGTAATTAATTATAAATATTAATGTAATTAATTATAAATTCGAATGAGACCCTGTGCTTGGGTCGTGCTGCCGTGTAGGGCCCGTCGTGCCTATCTCGGGTCGTGTCACCCCGTGCCCGTGTCGGGCCGTGCCTTGGCACGGGGATTTCTCTATTAGCCGCGTCGTGGCCCGCCTCCCTACCCGTCGTGCCGGACCCGTGTCGGCCCGAACTTTCGCTCGGGCTCGTGCCGTGTTGGGCCGGATTCATGCCGGACCCGTGCCGCCCGTCGTGAATTTGGCCCGACTGCCAACTCTAGGTATAACGCACGCAGTGATAGAGTGGAGTGAGGCATGACATGAGTGGCAGCGAGGATGAGGTTATTCAATAGAGTTTTCTTGCGGTTGAGTGGCGACGCTACAGTAGTAAAGGATGAAGGACAGGCTAGGCGGTGGAGGTAGAAAATGTTGGCAGTGAGTCGTCGGATTGGACTAGGTGGTAAGGGATTGTTGTGAAGGATGTAATGTTAAACGCGGTTTGTGTGCAGAATGGCTAAGAAATATGCTTAATAAAGTACTAATAAACATCTGCTTACATCTAAAAATTCAAAGTCGTCGATTACATTAAAAAATGAAAAGGAGAAACTTTTTAACATGCTTGATGTTGAGGCAGGGACAAAAACGAAATGTATGTGTGACATAGCATGCACCCCACCCTTCAATCTGGATCTAGGATTTGTTGATGATGTTGAAGATATTTTTGAGTCCTCTGAAAATGAAAATGGGCCTTGGTTCAGGAAGTGTGGTTCCAAAATCGTCCAAGTAGAGGAGGAACCATAAGAGATGCTTCAGATATGTGAAGAGGATGTGCAAGGAGAACTAGAGAACTGGACCTAAGCAGTGTATATGTAACAACCCGAAAAGTACCCTATTTTTCTAGTGAAAATACTTTACGAATACTTTTCAGCCTGTTTAAGTTTTAAAGTGGAATTTATTGTTTCCAGTTGAATTTTGAAATTCCGAGTTCGTATTTGGAATTTTTGAGAGATTCCATGAGAATCCCGTTTGTAAGTCAACTTTGACTTTCGTTGACTTTTTCCGACTCGCCTTGTAATTTTGAAGACCGAAATTTTATTTAAAAAAATAATATTTTTAATTTATTTTTATTAAGATTTATTTGGATTTATGATAATTTAATATAATTATTTTGAATTTCTATTTGTAATATAAAGACTCACTTTTTCATGTTTAACCCGACGTCAATTTAAGTTACATTCCCGAGTCATCATCAAATCCCCGAAACAAAACCGAAACCCGACTTTGACAGGGGGGGGTGAGTCACACGTACACGCCCATGTCACTTTTTTTCCACTCTATTAGATTCTTGTTAATTAATATGATTAACTAATAAAATATGCTAAGATATTTGTTACTTTTATCGTCCTTTCAACTTAAACGCTCCGCAAATCGCGTAAAAACAGACCCGATTCCTCTCCATTTCACACGTCTCTTTTCCTCTCTTAAAGCTTGATATTTTCCTTTCTTTTGATTACAATAACATAATATCTTGATATTTGATTTAATTAACTTAATATCTAATTAATTACCGTAATATAATTATTAAACCCGAGTCAATTCCGTAACAACAATTTCAAAACCCGACTCATTATTTTCTCTATAAACACACGGCCCAATCCCACCATTACTCACTAACAACTTTTCATTTTATAATAAATCAAATTAAGATCTAATTAATCGTTCTTCATCGTTTTTCATTCGTTCTTCGTCGTTCTTCATTCGTTCTTCGTCGTTCTTGAGCAAAATCATCATAAAACCTTCATTTCTTAATTAAATCCGTCCTAACTTATATTTCTAGAATCTCCTCTTCGATCTCCATCTTCAAGTACGGTTTAATTTCAAATCCGACAAAATCGTTTTCAACATTTAATTATGGAAAATCAAGTTTAAGTTCTAATAATGTTTTTCTTGTCATTTCTTATAGGGGAAGATTTTGAAGACGAGTTTGGTGACTCGTATATTTTGGGTGAAGATTAGTAGACGGGTTTTTCTTTACTTATTATTTTGGTGCTACTTGATTTTGCTAGCTAAGGTAACGATTCCGAGTTACTCGACGAATTAATGTCACAAAGCTTTTGTTTTAGTTTATATTATTGTTACTTATGATTTTTAGTTAGTAACATGCTAAGTAGTTGTTATTATTATGTTTTATGAATTTATAGCATGTTTGGTGTTCTTAACATATTTGAATGGTTTGTTCATAATCATGATTTTTGTATGGATGATTGTTAAAATGGTTGTTTGTTAATTAAAAACATGTTAGACTTAATTTAGAATTGATGTTGGTGTTGGACCGTGTAGGGGGCTGTTTAGAGGGCTGGAAACCGGTCCAAACCAGGCCGGTTCAGGCCGGTTCAGACCCGGTCCAGCCCGGTCTGGTTGGTCCGTGTTTGGTCCTTGTGGGTTGTGTCGATACTTGATTGTTTTGTTGTTGTTTTGACGGGGTTTAAATATGTTATGCATGCGGGAAATATTAAGAAACGGTTTTTAGAAATGATGACCAAAACCGGTCCAAAATGAACCGTGGGTCCCTTGGACTTGTGACGGTTTTTGAGTATTGTTATTTTATCGTGTTTTGTAATATTTAGCAAGTGGGAAATTTTAATAAGTAAATTATTTAATTAAAAACTTTTCACTATATTATTATTTCTCACATGTTAGAAATTATAATACGAGGTTGTAGTTTAATTTGATGTCCTTTAAGTCAAGCGGGTTTTTGGTAAGAATTAATAATTCACATGTTAGAAATAGAATGAAATAACATGAAATGAATGTGATATTCTTATGGTCAAGCCTCGATGGCTAAGACTCTGTTTCTAGCCGGTTTGGCCAAACGGGTTTGGTCAAACTAAGATCTAGTCAGCCCCGTTTTGACTGATGACCCGTCGCGGGACTCGGGTCGGGGATGTGTCTTCAGGTAAGGTTTTATTTAATGAATGAATGAATGAGCCTTAATAGATATGAGGCGATATGATATTTGAATATGATTTATATGAAATTAGTCACATGATAGGAAGTTTTCCGTGACTGTTTGATTGTATGATATGTGTCGTGTTGACTAAGTACCCATAGAGAATTATGAGTATATGGCGTCTTGACCATTCTAATTCTAAATGAGTATCTTGGACCATGACATTGATAGGCCCGTACTATCTTTAACGAGTATATGTTCACCGCTTGATAGCTTTTGTGTCTCGGCTTGGTGGGTTAATATCCAAGTCGGGGCATGGCTGCCTGATCCGTTTTGGGACTGGAGCCAGCTTAAGTACTAGCCATCTCTGCTTAGGGGGTCGCCTAGTAGAGTTTCTCATGTACTGTTTAGTAATGAGACAGGGAATGGGTTAGCTGTTGTCGCTAGGTCTGATCAGTCTAGGGCTAGGATGTTTTCCTACCTTGTGGTATCGACTCGAGTTACAGAAGTCTTCTATCGATGGTCCTAAGAACTTATGCCTGTTTCTAGACGGTTGTCTTTCATGTTGTATGATTCTAATGAATTTTAGAAGGTGAGATGCAAGCCGGCTAAGATTGATAGAGTTTGGATTACCGATTGTTAACTTATTCACATGATTACGTGTTGATTAGGGTTTGAGTGTATCATGGCCATGTTAACGGTAAGCTCTGAGCTAGCATACCAGCTTCCCTACCTCGTGTTATAGTTTATTATCGGATTCACATGATAGATTTCATATGCTAGGTTATATGTTAGTTAATTGTTTCATAACATGAAAAGCATATCATATATGTTAAGGTTTTGTATTTTCCATGTACATTGCTTTTATGTTATTCATGTTTAATTAAACTCGACATTTCGTGGCTGGGAGAACTCGGAGTTACTCCCCACTGACTGTGGCTTCCGTGTTTATATTTAATGCGGTTGGCAGGTTTGTGATGCATACATTGGGTACATTGACGAGCTAGCGAGCGAAGTATTTACCTTGGACCTATATTCGGTTCTTAGATTGTATATTATTATACACTCTTTTATTTCCGTATTTATACGGGAGATATGTCTCCCGTCTTGTATAATTCTTATGTAAAATTTTATTTCCTTTTCATTATGAACCTTTGTATTTAAGACACCCTTATTATGTATTCTCATATTTTATTCAGTTAAATTATATTTTTTTCTTTCCGCAAATTTGAGGGTGTCACAGTATAGGTTCATTGTGGGAACCAACTCCCTATGGCAGGTAATGAAAGGGTTCCTGAAAAGGATTTGGAGTAAGTATTCAATAGATAAAATTTCTTTTTTGCCTAATGGAATTTGTTTAGCCATATTTAATACAGAGGAAGTGAAAAATGTTGTGCTAGACAGTGGCTATTATCGTTTTTGATAACAAGCCATTGATTCTAAAAGAATGGAAGCAAGATATTGAATTGAATAAAGAGGGGGTTAAAATTGTACCTGCATGGTTTAGATTGTCTAACTTGCCTCTGAAGTTTTGGGGGCAAGAGTCTGCAAAAGATTGTTGGCCTTGTTGGGAACTATGTCAAAAGTGATGTTCCTACTGACTCTACAACCAGGTTGGCTTTGCCAGGGTAACGGTTGAATTACAGTTGGGCCAAAAATATCCTGACAAGATCAGATTCCTGAGTGAAAAACAAAAAGTGGTTAAGATTTCCATTGAATATGAATGGAAACCAACAATTTGTGATGCTTGTAATAAAATAGGACATGAAAAAGAGAATTGCAGGAAAACTGACAACAAGAATAGTACAAAACTGACTCACAAGGTATGGAAACCTATCAAGGCTCAACCTGTAGTTCAGACCAATCCTTTGCCCAACCCTGTAACAAATGATACTCGACAAACAGATAAAAATATTGAAAAACTCATATTGCAGCAACTATTTTGAGTACATCAGGTGTAATTTCCCCAGCTAGACCCACAAGATAGGGAGGTGAAAATGTCAGAAGAACCCTTTAAATACAACCAACATATATGGAAGCTCTTAGTGGGCTCAGCTCCCCCAAGGTAGGCATTGGTTTAATTGATGCCGGTCTCAATGGTATTGACCATTTAAACACCAATCCCCAATAAATTTAGGGTTTTAGAATTTTCGGGGGATGAATAGGGAGGAGAAACAACATAATGTAAATAAGTTTTTAAATTTGAATAATGCAGGGATCTTTGGTTTGGTGGAAACTAAGATTAAAGCCGCTAATTTGAATAAAGCCTGGAACAATGTTTTCAAGGAGTGGTGTGTCTCAACCAACAATTCTGGCCATCCTAATGGCATGATATGGGTACTTTGGAAACCACAACTGTTTGATATTCAGTTCTTGGAATATGATGCTCAATTTGTCCATATGACACGGTGGAGGATAAAGGTAGGTAGACTAGTTATCATTACATTGTTGTGTATGCTTTCAATGGTGTCAGTGAAAGGGAATCCCTTTGAAGTAACCTCAGTAGAATAACAAGGAATATTTCAGGTCCCTGGGCTCTTGGTGGGGACTTTAACTGAGTCATAAGTAATAATGAAATACTAGGGGTAGGGTAACCACTGCTGAATCAGAACCCTTCAAAGATTGCATGGATGTGTGCAAATTAATAGATATTCAAGCCCATGATGCTTTCTACACTTGGAACAACAAGCAACCCCAGCTACTAGTGTCTATAGCAGAATTGACATATTCTTAGTCAACCATGCTTGGATGGCTCTTTTTCCCTCTTTACATGCTAATTTCTTACGTGAAGGGTACTTTGATCATAATCTTTGCTTGGTTAGCAAGGTTAAGGGAAGTAGAAAAAAGAATAGGCCTTTTAAGTACTTTAATATGTGGAGTAATTCTCCAAATTTTTTTGCCTTGTGTCAATCAATCGTGGTCTAAAAGAGTGGATGGAACCAGAATGTAAAAGGTTGTCAAGAAGCTTAAAATGCATAAACCTGAGCTAAAAAAACTCAAAAGAGACCACTTTTCAGATATTGAAAACAAAAGTTGCTAGCTCAAACAAGGCTGATACATGTCCAGAAACAACTTGCCCAGGATTCTAACAATGCAGGCCTGATCCGCTAGGAACATGTGGCCCATCAAGAATTATTTCCAATGCAAAAATGGCAATTGGAGTACCTTAAAGAAAAATCCAAAGCTTTATGGATTAAAGATGGTGACAGTAACACAACCTACGTTTACAACATCATTAAGGCTAAAAGAAGTAAGAACTTCATCACTCAAATTACAGATCATAAAGACAAAGTGTACACTGATGATAATGAGATAAGAACTGCCTTCCTTGAATACTACCAGATGCTCCTTGGAAGTAACAACAATACCTATGATGTAAATATTGAGGTAGTCAGGAGAGGACCAATTTTCAATGATCATTATAAAAACATTCTCCTTGAACCTGTTACTAAAGAAGAGATCAAAAAGACCATGTTCGAAATCCCTAATGATAAAGCCCCAGGGCCCGATGGGTTTTCAAGCAAGTTTTTCAAGGATAGTTGAGATATTGTGGGTGATGATATAACTGAAGCCATCATGGATTTCTTCCAGTCTAGCTCCATGTTATAGCAAATCAATTCCACAACTATTACCTTGATTCCTAAGGTGGATAGACCACCATCTGTCCTACAATATAGGCCCATAGCTTGGTTCAATACCATCTACAAGTTTATTGCTAAGATTATGTGTAACAGATTAACTAAAACCCTACCTGAGATTATCTCCCCTAACCAGGGACGTTTCATTCAAGGAAGGAGCATTATGGAAAACATTTTGATATGCCAGGATCTTATCAGACTGTATGGAAGGCGGACAGCTTCACCTAAATGCATGTTTAAAATGGACCTCCAAAAATCCTATGACACTATTGAATGAGAGTTCATGGATCAAATGGTGAGGGCTCTTAATGTTCCTACCTAATTCCAAGACTGGATTCTGAAGTGTGTATCTATAGTTAGTTATTCTATTCACTTGAATGGTGATATATTTAGATTTTTTAAAGGAAAGAAGGGATTGAGACAAGGGGATCCCTTATCCCCTCTCCTTTACACTATATGCATGGAATATCTTTCTAGACTTCTACTATATACTACTAATCAGATTGCATTCCACTATCACCCCTTTTGAAAACCCATGAAGCTCACACACCTCATGTTTACTAATGACCTCTTGCTATTTAGCAAAGGATATATTCAATTCATGATGATTCTACTAAGACCTTTTCTACCTTTTCCCATACTGCTGGTCATAAAATGAGTAAAGGCAAATTCAATGCCTACTTTAATGGGGTTAGGGATGGGTCAAAACTGATACTATTTAAAGGGGTTTTCTCTTGTGTACCCTTGTGTTTTTTCACTTTCTACGTTATACCCCTCCATTTTTGTAATCCCTCTAGAATACCCCTAACCTTAATTATAAACTATAAAACGTGACCTAACCTTGCTTAGCCGTCTAATGCTCCGTCAAGTAGATGATGTGGAGTGCTTGGTTGGCATTTTTTCCTCTCCACTCTCCCTTTTGTTTTCCCTCCACTCTCATTCAGATTTTCCCTCTATTAATTACCCAATTATTTCCACATCTTCATCTTCTTCACTTTGTAATTTTAATTTCCCTAATTATTTTCCCTAAATTCTCGTCTCTCTCTCTCTCTCTCTATACTTATCTCAACACCATCTTCAATATGGAAAAACCATCCAATTGAAGGCCTTAATTTTAAGAATCAATCTTGCAATCGGTGTGGCAAAATGCTATTATTATAATATCCGGGTCTATAATAATTCAAAGAAAGCCTATTTTAAATGTGTAGATTTCAATAATTTTGTGATGTGGTTGATTGAAAATCAATATAGAAAAAAGGTTGAAGATAACATGTGAAGATGAACTCAATGATGCATCAAATGAAGATGTGATGAAGGAGCAAGTTCTATGCTTGAAGGAAGAGATTTTGTGTTTGTCAAGTTTATGAAGTTTTATTTCAAGTTTATCTTAAGTTTCTTTGTTTTTCTTGTATTAGTCATTCTTATGAAATAGTTGAGTAATACTACTTTTTATAAATTCCATAATTTTCCAGAATTATATCTCCATGAATTAGTAAGAATTTCTTTGAATTTGTATGATTTTCCTAAGATAATCCATGTCATTGCTTACATGGTGCCAATTCATCAAAAAAAGTACAAGTCATTGCTTACCTTGTGGCAACTAAGCAGTCCACATCATATACTTGACGGAGTATTAGACGGCCAAACAAGTTTAGGTCACGTTTTATAGTTTATAATTAAGTTAAGGGGTATTCTAGAGAGATTACATAAACGGAGGGGTATAAAGTAGAAAGTGAAAAAACACGAGGGTATACAAGAGAAAAACCCTTATTTAAATTTATGGCATGGTGTAAGGTAACCTTCCTTTAAAATATCTAGGAGTTCCCATTAAACCCACTAGACTTTCTGAACAAGACTGCAGACCTCTGTTAGAGAAAATTCTAAGCAAAATTAGAGGACTTGGTGCCATGAAATTCTCTTATGCAAGGAAACTTGTTATAATAAAAGCAGTATTAAAGACTTTCCACAACTACTAGGTCTCTATTTTTATCTTGCCTAAGAGTGTTATTAAGAAGGTTGAAGCTTTGTGTAGAAACGTCTTCTGGGATGGGAGAGTGGAACAATTGAGAACTCTAGTAGTTTCTTGGAGTAAAGTTGTCAACCCAAAAATTAGGGAAGGCTTGGCCTGAAAAACGACTCACTATGGAACAAAGCTGCTTTTGATAAGCTTGTGTGGTGGGTCTATACTAACCCAAACTAGCTTTGGGACAAATGGGTTCAGCATATTTATCTGAAAAGTCAGAATTGGGGTGATTATGAAGCCCCCCCCCCCCCCCCCTCGACAGCACGCAGCTGGTACTGGAGGAGAATCTGTAAAATCAAAGATTATCTCAAAGAGGCAGCGTAAATGGACTGTATTTTGAGTCTGGGCCGGCATTTACATGGGCGCATTCCTTGTACATGAACGATCTTTGATCGATACAAGTTCTATTTTTCAATATACTTACGTTTAAATAAAAAAACGTGGTTTCTTCCTCTTTTTTTTGTTTTTGTTTTTGGTAAAGATACAATACAAGTGTTTATATTTGAGGAAATGACGAGGGTAAAATTGTCAAAAGCGTAATATAGTGAGTAAAATTTGTACTGCGAAAATAAATACCCAATTTGTTTTACAAGTTATTTTTTTTATACAGAGTATATACTTGTCAAGTGTTTTTGAAATAAGTGATAATAACAATTAAATATTTAGCATTTTATAGTTTATAATTTTGGACCATCTTTAATTTATTTGTATTAAAAAAATATAATTTAGAGTTTAAAGAAAACTCCTTAAGTTTGCTCAATTGTTAAATTAAGCAATTGTGAAATTATGCCCCTGAAGTTTGATTTGTAGTGATTGAGCCCCTTAAGTTTACTTCAAAAAAATATAAGTAGTAAATGAACCCATTAAGTTTGTTCATTTGTGAATTTAAGCCCCTGAAGTTTGATTTGTAGTAATTGACCCCCTTAAGTTTACTCAAAAGTAAAATTTAACCGCTTCTTTATTTTCTAATCGAAATCTCACCAAAAAAATAAATTATATTCATTTAAACAATATGTAAAACACAAAATAACATTAATTGTAACTTTACTAATTTTTAGAAAAATTATTATGCATTAAAATTTATTTTTTATTATAAATTATATAAAAACCGACAAAGGTTTACTTTATGAAGTCTTTAATATGTATGAGTTGTATTTTAATTGATAAACTGGAAAATATTATCATAATTTTTTGAATTTTTTAAAAAGTTGTAAAATTATAGAAATTGTATTGTAAATGTATAATGAATTAAGTATAAAATGAATTAACTTATGACATTTATGTTGAAAAAATATAAAAGGGTTTATTTTCACTGTTGGTTAAAGTAAAGGGGGTAAATTGCTACATTCCAAACTTAAGGGGCTTAAATTCACAATTGAGCAAACTTAAGGGGGCTAATTTCCACTTTTGCCCAAAATAATTTCACTAAAGACGATATTTTAATAGAAAGACAATAGTCAACTGAAGAAAGTTTTATTTTATTTCCATATCATGGAGATTCATTGTTGGAAGGAAAAACGTTGACAATCCTAAAGAGGATCAAAATAGAAAACGAGGAGGGTTATAGAATGTTTTTTTTTTTTGCAGCAGTAAATATAAAGGCTTACATCGTACAAATCCGTCTATTAAAGCCGGATTTTAATATTACAATACTTGAATAACAAACTAAACTATGGACTGGATTCACGAACGAAACAGGCTTCTTGACATGACGATCGGAGCTGACCCAATGAACAAGCATTTCGTTTTTCTTCTTAATTAAGATAGCTTCAGGGGAGTACCTACAACAAGACGCACTTACGCCGCGAAGACGTAGAAATTTATGGGAGAAAGATCTACTTGACGAACAAGTAGATAAGATGCGTCTCGGAGATTCATCCCCTTTGCTATAATCCTTCTTAGGAGTGATTATTCTCCTATTCTTTTCCTTTTTCACAATATGCTTTAAAGGCGAACAACGCCAGGCAAGAGACCAACATTCCAAGTAGCAAAGCCAGAAGCCAACCCGTAAAAGAGGGCATCCCTCATCCAAATTCCAGTCCATGACAAACATTGAAGACTTCGACATGGAGAATCCAACGCAACTAAGACAGAAAAACGTTTTCACAATTCTCCAGAATCGAAATAAACGATTTATTCCGATAGTAGTACCCATATTACTAACATAGAAACTCCCATAAAGAGAGATTATTATTAAAAACATAAACAACATTAGTCTAATATCAAATAAAGGAGGGAACCACCGCATCCAACACTACCAACACAATCGTCACCCAATCACACAAGACCAGCCGAGATGCTTATCGCAAAGAAAATACCACCCACTGAAAGAACCCACTTCAAAAAGGCTAAATAACAGAAATCCAGATCCCCAACAACACAAAACATGGATTAAACATCAATCCATAAACAATAGACCATACAACGCAAACAGGAACCGCAACAAACACCCCCACGAGCAACAAAGGTCGGACAACTACATGCAACCAGACTATCTAGCACACAGACCAAACTTAACATCGGACAACTTCAGAGGGGTCACATGATATGATGGGGGAGGGGCGAGGGGGAGGGGAACACCAGAATGACCCAAACACGAAGACACCGAGACCCTTAAAAAAACAGCCACCTAGAGGGACGGGTAATACCCATCAAGATGATAAAAAAAGAAAGTCTTACCGGGGGTGGGGGAAGGGACGAGGGGAGGGGGAACACCACCCGGACCCGGATGCATGCAAGATCAGCCGCCCCCGGAGCTCACATTAAAGGGGGTTTGAATGATGAGAATCGTCGCGACTTAGAACCTACCCACAAGCAGCCTAAGGATCACATGTCAATGGGGAACTCAAGGAAAATCAAATAGCCTCATATTATTGGGTAAATGGAAGTGAGGTAGTAGAAAATACTTGAGATAAGCAAACCACCGGAGACGGACCAAGATATTGACCCATCTCCGGTGACTGATCGTTGAGTGAGAGGGTGACGAAGGGGAGGAGGGGGAGGCGGCGGAGCAAATTTAGGTTTTTTTGGGTTTTCTAGAGAGAGAGTGAGAGGGAGACTTTTTTTTTGCAGCTTAATTGTTAACATAAAGATGATAATTGATTAACCTTCGACAAGTAAGATAAGTAAGATGTCTGAATCTGATTGGCTCAGCTGTTGAAAGGGTATTGGACTAATTGATGGTAACTGATAAGAGTTGTCGATGGTGATTATGGAGGACGATTGATAGGAGGGATGCTATAAGGAAAATTGGTGAGTAATTTTAAGGATAGAGTTAACAAATAGATTAGAGATACTTGGTCGGAAATTTAACGAAATTGTTTATTACTTTATTAAGCACAAAAGTTGAAATAAATGTAAAATTTTTAAAAATAAAGGGTATTAAGTAAAATATGAAGATGTACATTATAGAACTAAATTTTTCCTACTAAATATAAGTCAACTTGTTATATTTTTTCTTATATATTAAAAAGTTTTTTTTAGTATCAAGGTAATTAGTTAGCAGTAGGTCTTGCTTAAGACGGATCGGATCTTACAACGGGTATTTTGTGAGAGGAAATGGGTAGAGGGGACAAGGTGGGCTCCCCCCATGTGCTCTCCACTCACCCTTGATGGGTATTTTGTGAGAGAATATGGTATCCGCCTTAAGCTTAAGACGGATACCTCCGTCTGAAATAAGAATTTGTGATTAGTTAAACTCACATCCCAAAGATAGAACTTGTATATATTTAAGTGTGATATAAATAAAAAGTTAGAGAATGGGGTGATGGTATTAGGACAAGCCAACTTTTAAGTTTCTGCTGTAGCCTTAATGATATTAAGTGATATAGTAAGACAAGAGCGATGATAACGTCACTACACCTTTATTTAATATCTCTCAAATATAAGCTAAACATGCACATCTTACTATTCATTGTCTCATAAATTTGAGTGGAATCAGTAAAAATAGTAATGGATTTATCATTATCCTAAAATAAGTAGACATTAACTCTGAGCCGAGTATCATCAAGAGGTTTGTAGAATTACCACTTGAGCGCGCTCCGTTTGCAACGGTTGCCCCGGATTGTGACCTGATCGTTTTAGCTGGGTCAGTTTTGTCTCAATTAAGGTCTCGAAGTGTGCTATCTATGATTGTCGCCACAAAGAAATTTTGAGGTGCTTCGAAATCATTCAAATCAACTTTAGTCCTTATGCATAAGGGCCAAAGCGAAAATTGACTTAGAACCTAATAAAGTCAAAGATTCATTCCTCTTAACATTATAAGTATAAAATGTCTGTTGTATGCCATTGATAAGGTCGTCCTTCACTATCCAGAAAATAGAGGTAGTGATTTCTTAGAGTGTTTTATTTTTTAAGAAATTTCTATTCACATGATTACTGAGAATGAGCTGATTTGTTTAAAAAAAATGGTTTCGATTTTGGATCTTAGACAATCAAATTAGAATAAGGTAGGCTAAAATCATGTAGTGGTTTAAGTTAATTAAGTTATATCCATTAAAAAATGTAAACTAATTGCTACTCTCTCCATCCCGGTCATTTGTTTACCTATTCCATTTTCGGGTCTCTTTCATTTGTTTACCTCTCTATATTTGGAAGACTTTTGATGAGTAATTTGATCACCCAATTTGTCATTCAACACCACTACCCACAAATAGTCCCTCTCCTCTTCTAGATCTTTGTGCCGAAAGCACAGGTAAACAAATGACATGGACGGGGGAGTATTGTATATAGAAAAATGACACTTTAAATTTAGGTTTTTGTACGTGGTACCCCTCATTTTCTAAAAATATCATTTTCATCCTTAAAATTTACGAAAAATATTTTAAAATAACCTAAAGGCTCTAATTCGCCTCTATTGGATGCCTAATTTATTCGCTTTTTAATGATTTTTTATAAATAATTTGAAAAACAGCTACCATAGATAGTGTTCACCCAATCATAAACATATGCACCTTACAAAATTTAACTGTTTAAAAACTAAAATTTTAGCAGTTTGGGTATTGTAAAAAAAACATATTTGTTAAGTGTAGAAGTACCACATGAAATTTAAAAAAAAAAATATGGGAGTACCACATAGAAAACACTCTAAAATTTAACTTGCACAAGACACGTTTTTTTCAGTGTTAGATAGGAGTATATCCATGCAGATTTCTTTTTTATCTATTTTTTGGTTGTTTAAAGTAAGAAATCAAGGAAATTATTTGAATACATATTAGACTGCATTTATTGTTAAAGAAGTGGTGACTCAGCTATTAAATAAAATTGGAAAGTTATTTAGTCTATTTTCCTTTATAATAGTGCTTTAGTCCCCCAAATAGTTAAACAGTCATAAAAATTTTGCTCTTAGTAGTAGTTTTTGCTGTAATGTAACTGCCATTTTCTTAAAGTTAATACCTTCCTTACAATAAAAATGACTTATATGAACGTTATTTATTTGGTTTAGTAAACCCAATCATGGTCATTTAGTAAAATTACACTTAAAAATTGAAAGCTCAAAGTTCAAAGTTGAAACTCGGTCTCCTTCTTTTTCTTCCTTTGTAATTTATATTTGTTGTGCTTTTATTTTATGTTTGATCAATTAGTTTTATATCTAAATCTATTTTCTATGAAACTAATAGGATTGATTTTTTTTTTTTTTTATTTCCACAAAGTTAGCAGTGTGTTTTTATATATATCTTGTTCTAGTTTTATAGTTGTTGTCTTTACAGAAAAGGAAGTTAAATATAATTGAATTGAAAATCCGTGGAGTTTATGTGTGATTATCTTGGATAATAGAGATGACATTTCTTATAAATTATTCTAGTTTTTTATTTTTATTTTTTATTTCGTGTTAATTACAGGTTTTAGTTTTCATGATACCTCTTGATAATTGATAAATTTAATTGATGTAAAATTATTTATTATTTATAAATCTTAATGTGTTTTGTTCATTAAATTATGATTGTTTTTATTTAGTTGATATTAATATATTCGATGTTTGGCTTTGGTTTTTTGAATTTATTTTTTGCTATATTGTTTTCGTAGGAAGAAACTCGGAGCCGCATGATGGATATTTCAAATTTATGTTCACCTCTTTCGATTTCCTCTACATCATCCTCGTTGTCTACATGCTCTATATTCAACAACCATCCTTTAGTAGTTGGCACAAGAAGTTGGAAGATTGGTAAAAGTACAACTCAGCAAATACTATCAATTATCTAACCTACGATAGATTCCGATTGGAGAAGATCGGAAATCATTGAATATCTTCAGGGACTTATCGGAGATACATTAGGAATCAAGGTTAGCTTATCATATGAGTTTAATTCATTTACTTTTTACGATTCAAATTTACTAATGTCAATTATGATTCCGATTGCTCCTTGAATTTTTTTTCTCTCACTTTGTTTATTATCTTCCATTTTGATTGATATCTTCCCTTTTAAAAGTCACACTTTGTTAAGAAAATTATTAAACTATACCAAAGTGAAGAGATAAGTAAAATACTCCCTCCAATCCAGACCAATGCTAACATTTACATAAACGAACGATCCACACTATTGGTAACCTAGGTAGCACGGACACTTCTCCTAATCGGTCGTTCCGTGTCGGACACCGTGTCGGACACACGGACACACGGACACTTATAAACAAGGAATGAGAGGTCGAAAACTAAAACAGATTGATTCGAAGATGAGTTTGGGTAGAAAATGAGAATAAATTATAGTCAAAGTTAAATTTTACATTCAATTATTTATATTTAATATCAAATACTAATACAAAAATAAAATCGTACGTTGTTTGTAACTATAAAATATATATATTATTAAATTTAAACGGCGTGTCCCGTGTCCTAAATTTCACGAGATGCCGTATCGGAGATACATTTGGAATCAAGGTTAGCTTATCATATGAGTTTAATTCATTTACTTTTTACGATTCAAATTTACTAATGTCAATTATGATTCCGATTGCTCCTTGAATTTTTTTTCTCTCACTTTGTTTATTATCTTCCATTTTGATTGATATCTTCCCTTTTAAAGTCACACTTTGTTAAGAAAATTATTAAACTATACCAAAGTGAAGGGAGGACAAAGTATGTGGGCCACGTGATGGAGAGATAAGTAAAATACTCCCTCCAATTCAGACCAATGGTAACATTTATCATAAACGGACGATCCACACTATTAGTAACATACCTTATTTGACCCACAACATTACTATGTTATCCTTATTCCCATTTAATATTTACACAAAATGTCAATACATGGTCCACCTATCAACCTCACAATTAAACCAACAATTACATGGTCCACCTACATTTTCCCTTTTTACCCCTCATTTTTCCACCTTTTCTTAAATACTCTATTTCTTACTATGTTACCATTGGTGTGAATCGGAGGAAGTACAAAAAAGAGAAAGCGGAAAAAATCAAAGAAATTAAATAAACCAATAAAGAGAAGTGGAAAATACTGATGTAAAAAATGGAGTAAATGAGTAATTATTAGTTTATTTGCGAGATACTTTTCATGATACTCAATTTTTTTTTCTTATAATAAAGAGTTCATGATCCCTTTTCTTGTGAATAAAATTACAAAGTGAAAGGGAAAGTGGATGTCAGATTTGTATGTGAATATTAAGAATAAGTTTATTACTCGGTTTTCAGTCACAGATTAATGAAGTGATGGTTTCATTTAAATGATGATTCTTCACTATTTCATTTTCATTTCTTTATTGTCTATATAATATTTATCTTGATTTATTTCTTAAATTTGCTTATGTGAAGGATGTGGAATGTGCCACATATATATGGTCGATGATTTTTTTATTATCACGTGTTTGTACCTCATGTACCTAATTATAAACACAAATTCTCATTTGTGACGGACACTATCCGTCGCAAGCTTAAGACGGATACCATATTCTCTCACAAAATACCCATCAAAGGTGAGTGGAGAAGCACATGGGGGGTCCCACCTTGTCCCCTCTACCCATTTCCTCTCACAAAATACCCGTCGCAAGATCCGATCCGTCGCAAGCAAGACCTACTGAATTATAAAATCATGAGAGTTATTTGTTGGTAGGCATTTTGAGTATGATATTCTAGGCCGGCTTATGCTATTTCAAGCTTCATCTTTAATCATTTTGATAAAAATATCAGATATCCTCACATTCACTGTTATGATTTTCGTTTTATCACGTAATACAAATAGACTAAACAATAAGCGTATTTTTCCGCCAATTTTATTTTACTAGAGAGTTAGAGTTTATGTTTTTTAAGTTTCTTTTAATTTCACATTTTTTGACGCATTGAAACTTGTCAAAATAATCCATGAAGATAGTGTATTGGGATTTACAATGTTAGGTTTTTATTTTATATATTATCATTACTAGTTTTAAACCCGTGCAAATTTGCACGGGCCTGTTTTTTTTTTTTTTTTTAAAAAAACATTGATATATTTATATATTAAATAAATGCATAGATAGCTCGAGATTAACAAAAAGTTTGCCTTTTTATGCAAATGAGGTGATATTGGCCGTTTTAATGTCAACACATATATACCCATTTTGAGAGATACTTTCATTTGTTGAAATACAAAAATATCGATGATGAACTGTTGAATCGGATTGAAGAAAATAAGCTCGAAATAAATTATTAGATCAAATTAAAATAATACACACAAAAATATACTCAAACCCAAATCCGGGCATCCATAAGACTTAATCTTTGACAAAATCACACTCATACCCGTCCGTCCAGTATAACCTCCCAAAATTTCATAACTAATTTCCTCACACTATTTTCGATCCACCGTCTGTGAAAAATATAAAATTCATGTTAAAAGCTAAATTTCATTATTTATATGATTTCATTTATTCCCTTCATTCACGATCCATATCCATACCGATACTTCTATAAAATAGTCAACTCCATCAAGTTCATCCGTGTCGATTTCGCTTCGAGTTAGCCACGCAAGTATACTTAAATGTTCTTTTTTTCACGTTTGGAAATTAATAATTGTTGCTTTATTTTTTAGTTATTTTATCACATATACATCTCCTTATTTGCTTACAAAAATTTTGTTAAATTTTTTTATTTGTTTAAACTCAAATAAAATCTACTTCGTATTTATTAAAGTTATTTAAGCTTTGGGTATTTCTTCAACCCTGATTTTTTCAGTAATATGAATCCGGCATCAGTTATTCTGATTTAGTTTCCCTGTTTTATTTAATTTCATTCAAAAAATTTATTAAGAATGATTTTGGTTTTTTTATTTTTGTAAATACCGTCACTGATTGGTTCAAATAAATTTTGCTATTTATTACTTCCTGCGTTTCATTTAATTGTATACGTTTGCTTTTTGAGCACTATTCATAGGTGAGGAGAATCTTTAATACAACTTTTAAAATATAACATATAAAATAGTCGTGTGTGATCTTGTTTAAATTATCTTACCGAGTACAATATTAATTTCAAGTTTTTATAATTTTTAATAATATGTAACTAAAGATATAAACAAAAGAAAATTAACATTGACATAAGTGATAAAGTAAACATATACAATCAAATGGAACGGAGGAAGTATTTGATTAATATTTTTGTAAATTTGTAGATTAGTTGTATTTATTTATTTGACACAACTTTATAATTATTTGTTTGGGTATATAAATTTCTTAGCATATGATATGAATTAAATAATTAAATGACATAAGTTAGTAATTAAATGATAAGAGAGAGAGTAAGTACATAAGTTGTCACAAAGGTGGGCCCATTTGTCTTTTTCCCACCCTTGTTTTGTGCAGTCAATAGGAAGTCAAAGTATGTTTCTACTTTAGTATATAGTAGATTTATGCCTTGTTCTTTCCAGCTTAATTTTAGCTCATTTCAGTTCAGTTCAGCTCTATTCAGTTCAGTTCAGCTTATTTCAGTTCAGCTCAGCTCTATTCAGCTCAGTTTAGCTCTATTCAGTTCAGTTCAACTCAGTTTCATTCAGTTCAGTTCAACTCCACTAAATTCAGCTCACTTCAGTTATACTTATCTTAAACTTAAACTTTTTATTAATATTAATATTAGTTATTATTATTATTTTATTACTATTATTATTATTATTTTTTATTATTATTATTATTATAAGATGCGTGCAGCTTTCATTAAAATAAAATGAAAAGTTTACATGAAATTGGTGGGGAGCCGAGAGACAATCTGGGCCCCCACTCCCTTAGCTATAGCAAAACTAAGCCTAGCAAAAATATAAGCGGCCACCCGAGCCCCAGCATCCTGAGATACCGAGAATTTCTAAATCCGCTTGAGCAAGTCAACAGCATCCGAGCCCAGCTCCCCAAGCGAAGAGAAAGAGAAGGGTAGGAAACCATATCCAGCAGCCGCGCATAAATCCTCATACTTAGCACATTTGCGCTGAGCTGCATTGGCGACAACCCGTCCCGGCACAAAATCGGACATCCCAGTCTGAGTCAAGGGGGAAGACCCAGTCAAATCAACACACACATCACGCCCTCTGTCCCAGGAATAAAGAAGCAAATCCGCAGGATGAAGAGATCTGTCGTGCCCGTCAACCAAACCGATATCAACCTCCTTACCCGCAGAAATACCAGACATATCCCTAGTTATTATTAATAATAATAATTATTATTATTATTATTAATTAAATAATACTCCCTCCATCTCATAACTATCCCTAGTTATTAATAATAATATTATTATTATTATTAATATTAATATTGGTTATTATTATTATTTTATCACTAATTATTATTGTTATTATAATGAATGTTATGACTATCAAAATCAATCATATTAATATTAATACTACTATTACTATTTACTAATATTATTATTAAGACTAATGATAACAACTAATAATATTTATCATTATCATTATCATTGCCATTATGATTATGATTATTATAATACTACTAATAATTATTATTATTATTATTATTATAATAATAATAATAATAATAATAATAATAATAATAATAATAATAATAATAATAATAATAATAATAATAATAATAATTATTATTATTATTATTATTATTGTTGTTGTTGTTATTATTATTATTATTTTTTCAACTTAGTTCAGCTTTAATAAGCTTATTTCAGTTCAGCTTTATTCAGTTCAGTTCAGTTCAGCTCCATTCAGTTCAGCTCCATTCAGTTCAGTTCAGTTCAGCTCCATTCAGTTCAGTTTAGCTCCATTCAGTTCATTTCAGCTCAGCTCCATTCAGTTCAGTTCAGTTCAGTTAATCTTACCTTATTATTAACTAGATAATAAGTAAGATAAATACTACTAATATTATAGTATTACTACACTAGTAATATGTAGATAATATTAGTGTATAAGAGAGTTTAGAGAGAAGTTGAGTTTAGAAAGAGAAGTGGAAAAATAAGCAAAATGAAGTGATACAAAATTGAACAACAATTGTTCAATATCAAGGCCTAATGGCCGGTCACTATAAGCCATATATGGCTCTTATTTTGCTTATTTTACTCACATGCAAAAGACTTTGAGTGTTGGTAGTAATTGTAATGATAGTTGTGTCATAACAAGTCATTATCATGTGATAGAGTGTGGTAGTAGTAGAGAATAAACACTATTGTTCTCCACTTGAAAGATCCGGCCTCCACATGTGAAATGTGGTCCATTTTGATTTTTGATATTTGTCCCACAAATACTTATAATCATATGCTTAATTATCTTTTATAATTAAGTGTTAATTTGATCAAATAACAATTTTATAACTCAAATTAATAATCAATATACACTCAACTTTTAAGTGATATTTAACCATTATATCAATATATAATGGGTCCCACAATGTCCAATTAATTTATTTTACAACTCTTTGTAAATATAATTAACTAATTACCTCTACCTCAAAATATATGCATAACCTCAACTAATTTAATGAATTAACGATTAATCATTAAATTAAATCTTATTTAATCGTATTAAAATAAAACGTAAAATTAATTCAGTCAGTTATCGTATAAATGACTAATAAACTTAAGTAGAATGAGTTCCTAACTCAATGTCCAATAAATAACTCTCGTAACTAAACGTACATATCAAATATATGTAATGCTCTAATTAAACTGTATCGCATACAAATAATTAGTATTCTATTTGGGTCTCATCCTATAGGTGTGACCTAAAGGGATCAGTTGATTACCGCCGTCATACGACAATAACGTCAAACTCTAGTCAGCCAAGCGTTACCGTTTTACGTTAATCAACTGACGTGGAGTATCAAAATATACTAATCATGCCACATATATTCCAAATGAGATTTATTATATAAATGCACTATTGTGGAGGACACTTACTCCAACAGATTATTCGTTCGATAACATTTTCTTAAAATATTTCATATTTTTGGCACCAAAGATTGTTGAGTGGAAGCTGGTATCCGTTGAAGTAATGTTCGACCAACCATGCATTAACGAACTACTCTTGTCTATATTCATAATATATAAAACCAGACCTTATGAAAAAGAGTGCAAATATCCTGAAATACCACAGCAAAAGGAGACTTTATTGATTAAATTATAGATTTTCGTTATAATAAGTGACAAGTGAAATTATTTTAAGGCTTACTATTCCCGAATACAATACAATTTAGGGAGGCTAGAGTTTTTAAAATGAGAGAGAAAATGGAGAAATGAAACCCTCCTTACTTGATGTTTGATTACCACATATTTGCATTTCCGTTTCCCAATTTTGGCTTTGATTTAACTTTGATTCCCTAAGCTCCATGGTTTGGATATTCTTTACCCATTAACTCCCTACCTTTTACATCCAGCGCCGCAAACATCGACAAACATCTATCCCACTAGCACCAATTTTTGTGCTTGCGCCACCCTTTGGGAAACCACTCTCCTCACAAATCACCCTATATAGACCCCCATCACCCCATCCCATAAATACCAATCCATGCCCAATAAATCCCTTTTGCCCCCCTTAAATTCCCTTTACACAATTTCTAGGGCGGAGTAGGTGAATTTGAGTTTGAGAAGGTTTTTTAAGGGGCGGGTGTGATGGTTATAGGGATTAAGTGGGGATTGTAAATCTCGTGTGATAAGGTCAGTAAGGAAGATGATAGCAACCCGTAGTTGCGCCATTAATTGTGGGGTGGTGCCAGCACTGACGGTGAGTAGTAGGAAGTTGTTAATATATGTTTTTAGTTCCCTTTCACATTTCAACCAAACATGTTACACAATTAAAGGATTCTCTTTCCTTATTTTTTTTCTTTTATCCTCGCACCAATACAAACCAAACACTTCTTTACTAGATTTTGGATTTAAACTTTAGTAGAATAGGACAAAAACATCTAACTAAACTATCCCTCCAATGTTGGATGTGTAGACATGATAGAGAAGACCGACCGATAAGATGAGAGAAATCGTCCTAAGATTGTTTGGCTATGTGAGAGATGCTAAATGATGCACCACTCAAGCATAGCGAAGTGATGAGATTTTTCTGTTCTTTTGTTTAGATTTGAAGCTCTATATTTTTCCTTATTCTTTCTCTACAATTTCAATTATTTTTCTTCTTATGAAATTTAATTCACTTTACATTAAAATTCTAATTTGTTCTCCATTCACAGTAATATTCACCATTCTTAATCCATTCATTATGTTTTCGCTTCTTTCAAATTTTCATTATCTTACCACCCACATTGATAGAACTAGCGGCTAACCTAATTCATGCTAACCAAAATCAGTATTTTGGACTAAATCGCGTTGTTGTTGTTGTTGTTGTTGTTGTTGTTGTTGTTGTTGTTGTTGTTGTTGTTGTTGTTGTTGTTGTTTTTGCTGCTGCTGCAGCTGTTGTTGGTGGTTTTGATTTTCGTTAGATATCAATCATCTAGCAGCTCCTTGTATTAAGTTTTATTTGTTTTTGGATTATGCAAATTCTTAAATAAATTCGATAATGTTCATCTAACTGCTTGTTGTATCAAACTCTCACAAAAGTCCGTAATTTCTTTTCGAGTTGTCTGATAGTGAGGTTCATACTTTGCTTTTTTAGCTTTTGCTTCTTTTTTTTGTTGCTATGTTATTTGTGGTTATTGTTACTTGCTTGTAATTGCTTATATTTCTCTTTTGTAATTTTTATCGCACATATTTGCATTCCTTAACTTCAGTGATATAGGGTGTGAACTTTTGGGGGTAATTTGTGACAACCACTACAACTTTTTTATATCTTCTTATTTAACTTTGATATAAAATATGTAATACCCTGTTCATACTAGAGGCGATCCTCAGTCAAATTGGACAACGTTTGAGTCTGGGTGGGTTGCACTACATACATGAGCCTATTAAATAGGCCCAATCCCACCCCATTCGGGCTTTGTCAAGCTTTCAGGCATTTTCAAAAAGAGGCTTTTCAGATTACATCATTGTTTTTTGTTTGCTATAACATGAGGTACTTACAAGTAAAATATTTTTGGGATTTTCTACATGCTACCCCCAGATTTTTGCGATTTTTACATGGTAACCCTTGTCTTTTTGAAATATACGTGGTCCCTCTAACTTTTATCATTACCCAGCGACGCAACCTTAAATTTTTATTCCGTCAATTGATTTCGTTAATTGATGACATGGCTGCTTATTTACCATTTCTTTTTTATTTTATCACATAATTAAGCTCTAATAACATTAGATTGTATCTAATTTAACATTATACCTAAATTACCTCATATAAAACATCATAAATCATAACCCCTCTCATAGCCACCCTACCCCCCTCCAAAATCACATTAACCCCATTCTACAAAAACTTCATTTTCTATTTGCGCAAGTTAGGGTGGTTCAATTTGAATTGATGCGGAGGTGGTAGAGTGAGGGAATTTGAAAGGGATGACTATTGACAAGAATGATAATCAGAAGAATAATTATTAGTAAGGGTAGTAGTGGCGATAACGAACACTAAAATAATATTTATAGGTGAGGATGGTGGTACGATAAGGGTGAGGCAAAACGTTGTTGGTACTGGTGTGCTGAAGTCTAGGCGAAAGTTGGTAATGGTGTTAAAACAAGTGTGATGGTAAGACGGTGGTGCAACGAGAGTGCGGCGGCGATAGTGGGGGTGCGATGAAAAAGGGTTAGGTGGTTGATTAATTGTTGTTGGTGCGAAAAATGGATTAATGGTAGTTTAAGACATTACTTAACAACACAATTTCTCAATTATTGACGGAATAAAAGTTTAGGGGTAGAACGAAAGCTAATGATAAGTTAAGGGCACCATATATGTTTCAAAAAGTGAAGGGATACCATGTAGACTTTCGCAAAAATATAGGGGCACCATGTAAAAAATCTCAATATTTATGTACTTCTAAAAATGTGTATTATACATAACTTTTAAATTCAATTTTTTTCCTCAATTACATATTTAGACACTAATAAGAGACAATTGACAAAAAAAGTGTTATTGTATTGCTGTTTAATGGGTCTATTGTCATGCAATTTAAGGATTAAAATAATGTGATGTAGACCTATATGAAGTGAATCAAATAATTCATATTTCATGATGTGTATCAGCGAGATACTGTTAATGTTGCCTGTTAGAGACTTCTATATAGAGGTTGCTATTTCATCCTTATCACTAACGGAGATGTTTTTTCCTCATGAATGGAACCAAAACCCCCTACATCATATCCGTATTTTTGTCCCAGAAAAAAGATATGCGGTGAATAAAAAGACAAAAATTTACCATTAATCTAATTATTCTTGCTTCTTTTGATATAGCCGTTGTAGCTTTTTCGAGTATAACCATTAATAGTTTTTTTATACTTAAATGTATATCATTAAAAACATAACGCCGTTAATATAGTCGACGTGCGTATTTCTTTTTGCTCAAATCGATTCACTTCAAATCTAGCTTGTATCGCAAAACCAGTAACTCTATACCTGCCTTTTCATAGCCTTTATCTTCTTGTAAGCTTTTAGGGGGCGTTTGGTTAGAGGTTTATAGGAAAGGGTAAGGGAATCAGACTCTTTCATTCCCTTTATTATTGTTTGTTTGGCGATTTTTTCCACTCCCTTTCCCCTCTTTATTCCTTCTCACTCCCTCAAATCCCTGTAACTCCATTCCCCGGCCCCCCAAGGGTAAGGATCCCCTTTCCCTTAACCCACCCTCACCTCACCAAGTACCACCATAAACACCCACCTGATATACATCACTACCACCGCTAGTATTCACCGGCACCGCTGCCGTTTCTTCCCCACCACCACCGTCGACGACTCCTTCACCCAAACCCGCCATTGTCGACGTCTCTCACACCCAAACCCGCCATTATCGATGTTTCCTCCACTCCAACCACCATCCGTGCTAGCACCTTCAACCGCCACCTTCGCCAGAACCTATTCCTCCACCGTCGACTAGGCCGACCCCAAATCTGGTGGTGGTTTTAGTGGTGATCGTGAATAAGGTGTGGCAAGGGTGGACTGCAGACGGGCAAGGAAGCCACGCACCGGCGACTAGATGGCAGGAGAGCCGTCACCTGCGACTCATGAGAGTCGTATTCCGGCGATTGGAGGTCAGATGAGCCATTTTCATGATGGTAGTTATGTATGGTGGTGTCTTTGAAGGATACCATTTGTATTAAATATTCCACAAACAAACAACTCTTTTAATCAAAGGGAATTCAATGCCTTTCCACTTGTTTCTCTTTCCAATTGTCATTCCCTTACCCCGTTGCGAACCAAACGGCCCCTTATTCTCTTCCTCATTACCTAATTGAGATCGCAAATAATTTACATTTAATCTCAGAAATATTATCATCATCATCATCATCATCATTATCATTAATCGCCGATTCGAGATCTTTCCTCATTCTTCTTACAAGTTTTAAAACTCACATGCATCGGCTAGAACCATCATCTTTTATTGGTGTAGATTTTTCTTCTTCATTTCTTTTACCTCTACCATCAAACGGGGTACTAGGTCTTCTGAGATTGTTACCTTGAACGTTATAGAGGAAGGGAGAACTCAACTAGAGCTGACAAATAATGGCACGATCTGAAAACCCGACAAAAAAACGGCACGAAATTAACGAGTTTAGGTTGAGGTTTAATGACCCATTTATGTAAGTGGATCGACACAAACACGAAACGTGATTTAATTGGGCCGGGTTTGGGTTGAGCTCTAATAATACGAACCAGACACGAATAACTTGTTTACTAAATTAATCCTAATTTTTCTTGATACTACAACACATAAATATATTTACACTTTTCAAATACTGACATGACACAAAAATACAACACGAACCCGAAACGAAATTAACAGGTGAGGGTTGAGGATTGATGACCCATTTATGTAAGTGGGTCAATACGAACACGAGACAAAATATAATTGAGTTGGGTTTGGGTAGAAAGGTTATGACCCGTTTACATGTATCACTAACACGCATCCCGACACGACCCAATTTGTTTGTCAGGTCTAACTTCAACCCATCTAGGAAATCTTCGTAGCATAATTCATTAATTTTCAAAAGTAAAGATATGAGCCTCTTTAATTTGTAACCATCTTGGTTTGTCATTTAGCTCTTCTTTCGCCTTTGGGCTATTTAATAGTGAACCACTTATTTGGTGATCCCACGACAATTGTCCCTCATTAGTTTGTCAACATGTTCACATTGCAAGGACGTATTTGGTTTAGGTTGGAAGCTCGCGCCTTCCCTGAATCCCCAACTTCAAATTTTTCAATAAATAAATGAAGTAGTTATCATATACCTTTATTACATATTTATTTCAAACCCTACATCCACATATTCAGAGAATAAAATTATGATTAAACTTATGTTGTGATTTATTCACTATATGACAATATCTTGTTCACCGAGTACAATACTCTAGTTTGACGAGTTAGTGTTATGAACTCTGATATTCACCATAAGACACTATTATGTTCAGTTTGAGTTTAGTGAATATAATACTGTAATTTGTTGGATTTGAATTATGCAGTTTAATATTTACGAGATGACTTTTATATTCACTTTGAGTTTATTAAATATGATACTGTAATTTGATAAATCTGTTATAAAGTGTGATATTAACTGTATGATACTATTATATTCACCTTAAATTTAGTAAATTTGGCCGTTAAGTTTGATAATTATATAAGTTATAAAAAACTTGATAAATTTGAGTATAAATAGATGTTATATGAGTATCGTTATGTACTCAAGATAAAGTTATTTATAATCAAGTTTTTCATATCCACCTGGCGTCATGTAAGTTTTCAAATTAAATGAATTGCATGCTGGCTAGTACTATTATTGGCTTTTGTTTAGACCGAGTTAATTGTGAACGATAGATAGTTCTCAAGTTCAAATCTCATCTCCTTATATTATTGTACCACAAAAATGGTTCACTACTGAGTTTCTAATGGTTATTAAATTTGCAGCTTTACGTATGCGGATCAATGCCTCTAAAGACGTACCTCCCCCATGGAGATGTGGATTTGACTGCAGTAAGTGAATTTGGAAGTACCAATGACTTAGCTTCCAAAATTTGCAGTTTATTGCAATATCACCAAAACAATCCCCATTTTCCAATTAAGGGTGTACTTATAGTTCCCGCTAAGGTTTGCCTCTATACCTTTTGTTTGTCACTGTAATCTGTAATTGAATTTAGTTGATGTAAATCTTACAATTTGGTTTGCTTTTCAATTTTAAAACCTATTTCCTCTGTTCCATTTCATTCTATATGTTTTTCAAAGGTGACATAAGTTATTACAAGTAAATTTTCTCTACTTGTTTCTCTTCGATTGTGCCTTAATTAATTATGTTTTCATTTTGAGAATAAAACCAATTTCAATTGCTAACATTTTGTCATGCAATTAGCAATGCTCTTGTGTGTGCATTAATGAACTTTTTCGTTCTTAGTTGCCTTGCATTTTCGAAACTGATTATTTTCCTAGTTTGTAGTTTGTGTTGGAGCATACAACTATTAAAATATGGACGACATCTTTACTTGTTTTGTCGGTCTTTTGCTCGGACATTGCACTAGTTTATGTCTGAGCAATTCATTGCTCAGACATTGCACTAGTTTATGTTTCAGCAATCTGTATGCACACGTTGCAACGTGTTGGCCTCTGTGTCTCTGCCTACCTTGTTCTTTACCACCCTTATTATATACAACTCTTATCAACAAATGATCTTTTTCTCGAGAGTAGTATGTGAATAATTGTTCAATTCAAATAACACTTGACATTTAGAACAAGAACAAATGAGTGGTGTGCTTTTCTATTTCAGTTCTTCATAGATAAAAAGAACTTATGTTTTACAAACTTTTGTAGAATAAGGAGTATTACCTTTATAGAGAATGTGGGGGTAATGTCGCAAAAATAAAATACCCCTCAAAGGTTAAAACTTGTTACGTACATAGTACATTCCAACATTAAAACATCATTGACATCTTTCCTAAGTAATGTATCATATACATAATAAAATAAATCCCAACTATTGGACTAAAAAAGCACATGCCATTTGGCATGAGAATTCAGATGACAACTTCTGAAATGAATTGAATAAAATAATGGCAAAGCTTCAAATAAAAAAAATATCTTTTGATAACACTTCTTTTTCCAAATAAACCATTAGCTCCATGTTACACTCTTCCTAAGTACATGAACTTTTTTAACTCATTTTTCAAGCCATATAACACATCTCACACTTTCATAGATAGAACCCTATACTACACAAGACAAAAAAACAAGCTACTCACACATCCCTATGTATGACACTCGTCACTCGAATGTGGGGTATGCCACTTGAACACCTCATTTAAAGCCAAATTATGCACATTTGTATGAAAAGATATAAAGAAAAAACAATTGAGCGCAACACTTAGATTTTAAACGAGTTTGAGTAAGATAGGTTTTCCACCCTCGCAAGATACTTTTTTTTCCCAATCTATCCTCATATAGAAAATCTTGTCCTTCTTAACTCACATAAAGAAATAAACAAGGAATTTTAGTGAAAATCACTAGAAGATTTTGATCCCAACTTTCACGTATGGCTTGTGCTATCTGAACCCATCCTTGTTAGTTATGGAACTTGGCGTAAACACAAAGGGCGGAGCCAGCCCATTGGCTGGATAGGCTGGAGCCCAACCTATATTGAGAAAAAAAAATAGTTAATAATGTGTCCTTAATTAACAGCAATTAGCAGGTTTCATATTCCATAGTGGTAAAGTATTTGTCTACAACACAATTGATTGAGTGTTCGAACTCTAGGTAAAGGATATTTTTGTTTTTAATCTTTTACTACTTGTATACTTGTATCCTCCATGGTATGTTGTTACTTGTCCATATTATACTTTATACTACATACACATCTACTAACTCAAAATATATTTATGATCACAAATTCTCATTTAAGATGGGGCGACCCGTCTTAAACTCAAGACGGGTCAAGTCCCACTCACAAAGAGCATATGAGGAGGCAAGTGGGGGAATCCATTTGTCCTCCACTTGCTCTTTGTGAGGGGGACTTGACCCGTCTTAAAGCAGAACTAGTTTTAACCCCGTGCAAAATTGCACGGGGATGTTTTTATGAAAAATAGTTAAGATATTATTAACGAAACATATATGATATAATTGAGTGGAATTTATGTAATTAGCCAAATATATTTTACAAACAATAATTCTTGTGTAAGACGCTTTTACACTAAATTAGTGTAAAACGACCTTACAATTTTACTTATTGAAAGACTAATTATAAACTGATAGAAAAATTGTACAAAAAATAATAAAAGGTGTACGTATACTATAAAATTGGATACTAATTAAAACTGGTTACAATAATTAAAAATGTTTACAATATATGTTAAAATATTTACAACTGATATGAAAACATGTGTCACACAATAGAGACATTGTGAGTCACAAATATTAGAAATGGTACGGAAATTATATCAAGTGCTATGACAAAATGGTGTATCAATAACTTAGTGAGATACCGTCTATTCAAAGTTTATTTGTATACTACCCAAGTTTTGAAAAGGGGATATTTGTCTTTAATTGATTTTCAAACACTAATTCAGTGTAAAATGATTTTACACAAAACCAACCCTTTTTCAAGTAGCCTAACAATCCCAAACCTTTATTTTTCTACGACTAAATTATAAGCTCCTACCAAGTTGTACTCAATATAATTTCACGACCACTAAACAAATTCATGTATTAATGACGATAATTCAAACAAATCCAAAAAACATTTTTTTTTTGAAAAAAATGATTTGCTCTTAGACGTAGATCTCCCGCATCTTGGCCAATGTTCAGGCATGAGATATTTACGTCCAAGTATGGTATAGTGGTATTAGAAAATTTTTCATGTTTGGTTCAAGTTTTAGTGTTTTCTATAGTAAATTTTAATATAGATGTTTGAATTATCCTCGTTGATAGATTAATTTGTTAAAAATTCATTTTTTTTGTTATTAATTTGTAATCTCTTCAATTTTTTTTTTGTTAAATCTCTTGTGACTTTCGTTAAAATAAGTAAAAAAAATTGAGAAAAAAAGTATTCCCGTCGTTTCAATTATTTGTGTATATTTTATTACAATATTTGAGATAAAGTTTTAAAAAATGACTTAGGCGAAGGGAATAAGATTTATAAAGTCAAGGGTAAAGTTGAGAAAGTGGGAAAAATGTCAACGACACTTAATTTTTTTGTTGGCGTTTTATAAAAAGTCTCCAAATATTTTTAAGTTCAGGTTTATTTGACCATGTCTTTAATTACTCCAAATGAGTTATATAAGACAAATGAAATTAATGAAGAGGCCAAAATAAAAAATATAGCCAAAATAAATAGTAAAAAAAATATAGATACACATGAAAAGACACTCTAAAGTCTAAATTATAAAGAAAAGTAATTTGAGATAAAGTTTTAAAAAATGACTTAGGCGAAGGGAATAAGATTTATAAAGTCAAGGGTAAAGTTGAGAAAGTGGGAAAAATGTCAACGACACTTAATTTTTTTGTTGGCGTTTTATAAAAAGTCTCCAAATATTTTTAAGTTCAGGTTTATTTGACCATGTCTTTAATTACTCCAAATGAGTTATATAAGACAAATGAAATTTATGAAGAGGCCAAAATAAAAAATATAGCCAAAATAAATAGTAAAAAAAATATAGATACACATGAAAAGACACTCTAAAGTCTAAATTATAAAGAAAAGTAATGGAGAAAAAAAAGCGGGGTCCACCACTACTTTTATTCCCCATGTATGTATTGAAGAAATAATATTTTTTTGGTGATGACATGGGTTAATGTGGGAGCTTTTATATGTTTGTGTTTTAATATATAGGGGATTGTTGATTTATGATATATATTTTTATGGGCTTTTTTCTATTGTTTGACAAAATATTTTAATTTTTTTTATTTATTTTCTTTCCTTGCTTTATATTATCCGACAATTTTGTCGAATTTCATAATTTTACCTGTGATATTATTATTTCATAAAAGATCGATAATATCGAACTTGACTCAAATGTCACAAGAGTTGTACGTAAAATACAATCTCGATTCAATATGACTTTAGTGGTTTCATTGGTAGAAGTTAATTTTAATATTTGTATGTAATCTCATCTAACACATAAGTTTACTTAGTAGTCTCAATTCATAAATTATATAACCAATTGTAGTACAACTGATATATATATAGTTTCTGAGTTGTATAATAAATTTTTTCTCTTTTATTCTAAATTTTATGAGTTTTATGTTAGTGTTTTTGAAGTCCAGCGCTTAAAAGTTGTACTCAAAACATTATAATGTAACTAAAAAACAATACATATAAACTTAATTGAGTTTAGGTATTTACATCAAAATTTAAAATGTAACTTATAAATTTCAAAATTATCATAAAATAATATATATAAACTCGACTAGATTTAAGATAGTTGTACAATGCTATTTTACCTCTAGGTGTATAATTGTTTTTTGTGAAGTAGTCCACTATCAATAAAATCTCAAAATTCATAATTTGAAATTTTTACACAAATATCATGAAAGCGACCCATTAAATAAAATAGTATCACGTATAAGTAACAACTTCAAATTTCCTATTGCATTCTTAACAAAATTTTTTGTCTACAAGTATATTTCAAGCCCAAAGTATATTCAATTCCTAAATACGCCCCTGCGCAAACTCGCTAGGTGCTATCTCGTAGTTCATGAGAAGGAAAGCTTTAGCTTTTGAGCCATAAACAGCTTGCCAAGATGTCTAAACCATGGATCCCTTAAAGTAAAATGATAGAGAACCTATCTTAGCTCTTGAAAAAAATTTTGGTTTGATGCACAAAGAAAGTTGTCTGGCGGAAGGTTAATGAATTTTGGATAAAGAGAAGAGCCATGTAAGATAGTGCCGAGCAAATGAAATGTGAAAGGTAATTATCACTACATTGAACCCTTATAAGGTACTCCAATAGCTTGAGAAAATATTTAAATTAATTAGTAGAGATTAAATAATCAACCATTTTGTCGAACAGTCCATTTAAGAAGTAAGAACAAGTAGATAAATCTTTCAGCACAAACTTGATGTAATGTATGAATTTGACTGAATTATTAGAGCATGTAATTTTCCTATTGTGAAATTCTCCTCTTCATTTTCATATACTCTTTTTTTTATGACTAAGTAAGCAACCTTTGGAAAATTAAGTTTGCATGAGAAGTAGAGGCACGATGCATTATCTTTTGAGTTCAAGTTTCATTTTTCATTAACGCTTCATTGGCTCCTATATTTTTCATTTCTATGGGTACCAATCAAAGGTTTACTATTCTTTTGCTTCAGAAATTATTCCTTCTTGTGTATGTGTTAATGCTTCCTGCTGGCTAATCTTCTAATTCCAGGCACTTCTCTTCACTTTTTCATGAGCTCATGTAAGCGTTCAACTTTTTGTGGGATAAGTACCAATATGTTTTTGTTTGGCGTGGAAAGATAATCACTGCCGTTGAAATCCTGCCATTTGATGCCTCATTATGAGTTTTCTCGTATATCATTTATTCCTAGTTTTAGCCTTCTCTATTTAGTGCTCATTGAAATAATAAAAAGTCGGCTTCCGTGGCATCATGTTATTTGAATGATGTTAACGTTCTACTTTGTCACTACTCACTAAGGCCATGTTCTTTTGGACTTAAACTCACCCTCTTTAAGTTCAGTTCAGCTCCTATAAGTTCAGTTCAGCTCCTATAAGTTCAGTTCAGTTCAGTTCAGCTCCTATAAGTTCAGTTCAGCTCCTATAAGTTCAGTTCAGTTCAGCTCCTATAAGTTCAGTTCAGTTCAGCTCATATAAGTTCAGTTCAGCTCCTATAAGTTCAGTTCAGTTCAGTTCAGCTCTTATAAGTTCAGTTCAGAAAAGTTCAATTCTTACAAATTAAGTTTAGAAAAATTATACGAAATATATTATTTATGAAAACCGATATAAAAACATTTGACATTAATTATTGGATACATACATTATCATTGAGACCGCCCGAAGAAATTGTAGAGTATTTCAACCATCGACATTCATTATTTTTGAATGAAAGTTGAAATGACATTTGGTTAATTGAAAAAAAGGTGGAAGATGTTAACAAAATATGCTCTAAATGTCACAAAAGTATCAAATGTCTATTATTGTTTCTACATTCACACTCCATAATTTTATAAGGATGCATACTCTTGGAATACCTATTATACAACATGACGTGAATATTCAAGAAACAGTAGATTCAGACATGTTTGATTATAAGCGGAAAAATGCCATGTTCAAGATACGAAACAAGATAGTAAAAAAACATTTGGCGAGACAATGGATTCGTTGTTTCGAGTGGTAGTGAAGATGAAGAAGAAAGTGATGAGGAAGATGATGATATAGAAATAGATAGTTAAAAAACGATGTAATATGTAATTTATTTTTTTATCGTAATGTAAACGTAGTAATCTGTATCAACAAACAAATGTATATAAATCGGAATAATTTTATTATCTTACCTTATGTTTTAGAGTATATTTTTTTTTTGTATGACAACCCTTTCCAAAAGATAATGATTATAATAAAGTTCAGTTTAGTAAAGTTTAGATTATATAAGTTCTATTCAATTAAGTAAAATTAAGTTCAGAAAAGTTCAGCTCCTATAAGTTCAGTTCAGTTCAGTTCAGCTCCTATAAGTTCAGTTCAGCTCCTATAAGTTCAGTTCAGTCTCTTATAAGTTCAGTTCAGTTCAGCTCCTATAAGTTCAGTTCAGCTCCTATAAGTTCAGTTCAGTTCAGTTCAGCTCCTATAAGTTCAGTTCAGCTCCTATAAGTTCAGTTCAGAAAAGTTCAGCAAAATTCAGTCCAAAAGAACAGGGCCTAAGTCAACGTTATATCTTCTCTCAAAAGAGAGACATTTGTTTTAACACAAAAAGGAATGTATATCAATCGTCGATCATGAACATTTTGCACCTTTTAGTGAAAGAAACAAGTCTATCAAACTGACTATCATTAAGAGATAAGAACACTTCCATTATATTACAAAAGAACGACTTGGAAACCGTCTCCAACCTACAAGGATGCCAGCCTCTTATTTTTTATGAAATGTTTTATGCATCCAGTAAAATCCATGCATAAATCTTCCTACTACTATTTCCCTTATATCTCCCGAGATATTCAACCAGAGATCTATTGGTTTCACGATGAAAACGACAAAACGGAGCAAGAGTCCTAGACCATAAAATTAGAAACTTTTATGTTAACCATTTCTATTGTCATTCTTATCCGCTTCGTGAAAAAGTATATGTAGTGGTAGTACTGTAGTAGTAAGGATTAAACTATACCCTACATACACTATCAATTTCTACACCGTATTCTCTGTCAAGGAAGGGAATTTGATGTGAAAGTATAGTTAATATCGAAAAAACGCGCCTTAGTCGTGTTTAAGTCCAAGGTTGAGTGAGGCATTAGCTAAAACGTAACTAGTGAGGTGCACCACTATACGGTTCCCATTTCATTTCCATTTTTTTGCCCTTCTCTTAGCCACATTACACCTACCTATTACTCCTTCACATGAGAGCATGATCTAAATCCTAAAAAGGGTATTGTTTCCCAAATAAAACAACAACAATAACATTATCCCAGTACCTCAATGACTTCTGCAAATTGCAGGGTAGAGGGACGGAATGTATGCAACTATACCCTTGTGTTAGCACCACAAAGAGCTTGTTTCAAATTATCCAAGATAAAAATTGCATCGAGATCTGCATCGAAAATAAACTATTTCCCAAAAAGAAAGAAGCGCAACCACTTTAGCAAGCCATTTTGATTTGTTCCATCGTAATTCAAACCAAAGAGTAAAACTGCTTCATAAATATTACCATTGAAAATAGTACTCCCTCCGTCCCAGTCATTTGTTTACCATTTCCATTTTAGGGTGTCTCATTCATTTGTTTACCTTTCTATATTGAGAATGTTTTCTATGAGTAATTTGATGTGCCAATGGGACTATTGTCCACTTGTCATCCACCAAGGATCACCACAAATGGTCCCCTACCATTTTCTTAATAATTGTGCCAAAAGCAAAGGTAAACAAATGACCGGGACGGAGGGAGTAATTTGTTTGTGAAAAAAGGCATTCTTCATACTTATAAGGCATGCATTTACCTCTGGTTGCTATTGGCCTTGTCTCTTCGATGCACATAATGCTATTTAAAACTGAGGAGTATAATGACATATACTATTCAGTGAATGCTTTATTATGCCCACATAATTAGATCTATGTTCTAATGTGTAATGCTGTAATTTTTCGAAAATCAATGATTTGTAGTTATAAGACAGTTTCATCCTCTCGTTGGATTAATAATATCCCGAGCGTAATAAGGGACGCACATTCGGTTGGAAAGCAAGTATCGACAGTGAATTTAGAAGTATAAAGGCAATTCATTGAGGCACTTGACTACCCATCATGGTTACGGTACCAAGTATCGACAATGACATGGAATCACGACCTGTTTATTAAGATTTTGTAGGTAACAACGACCGCATCTTGAGGGGTTAACATCCTTACTATTAGAGATTAGAACTCTATTCCTAGATCAATGCTCAAACCAAAATGTAATACCATGATAATTGTACGAAGTTCGAAAATTGTGGTTAAGTGAACTTTAACATTTCTAATTTTGTTGAACACGAATAATCGAAACACTCCAAGCATTTGTTACAAATTAAATGAAAATAACATTGATGTGAAATATTTTTTTTCTATGACATATCTTAGAGCATTCATTTGAGTGACGGTGATTTGATAATTGAGCAAGTTTTGATTAATCAGTGAATTTTGCTTCGTGATGTGCAATAAAGAAGCAAAATTAAGAAAATCATCATTATCACAATCTCCTCATAAAATCTTATTTTTGGTTATTTTCTCTTATTTATTTATTTATAAAACATTTACCGAGGTTTTTCTTCCTAAATGCAAGTTTAATGCGCTTGTATGCGTTAGTGTTGATATGCCAAACACCTTTACTTATGTGTTTTAATACAAAATACTATTTTCCGTATAAAATACATGCATATGTTCAAACTTCAAACACTAGATTGATTTGGTATTCTTGTGTAGTATCCGTTTTTACTAAATTTAAAGAGTACGTGCCTTGATTTTAAAGAAAGGGGAACATGTTGCTGCTAGAAGATGCCAACAATGTGCATTGTATTTAATCTCGACTTGAGAATTGATAATGGAATTTCAGTCGTTGCCCAAATATATGCCCGATACTAACTTTAAATGCAATTGTAGTAACTTTTCAAATCTTAATAACCCGGTCCATATTGAGGTTGTGGGTTAGGTCTAAGACCGTGAGAATGGTGGGGGTAGTTTGTTCTTACATTATCTATTGTCTCATACTTCTATTGGGTGTATTATCTAGATTCAATGATTAGATGCCAATAATTTATTCTTTTATCGTGTTCTTCATTATTGGTCTACGCTGCTAATTTTTCTACATAGAATTTGGTAATTTAATATGAAAAGCACTTGCTGACAAATTGACTTCCACAATTACTTGTATTTGGAAATGTATTCTTTCGCATTAATTGCAAAGGAGGTGAGTTATCATTTATTTTCCGCATCTTCTGATTTTGCTAGTAGATAAATCCCGAAAAATCCGTCAATAAATGACGAACTCCACTACTTTTTTTTTTGTCTTGACGTCATTATTGATGTTAGGCTTTGCATTCGTGCAAGAGTGGATCTATGTGGGTAACACTTATTTGTTTGCTCACTCACATGATTCATGTTTGGGTATTCAAATAAAGGGGAACACCTTGCTATCATGAAAACGCCAGCTGTTACCATAGTAGCTGCATGAATCAAAGCGGATACTGGAGTGGGACCCTCCATAGCATCGGGTGACCAAGTATGCGATCCAAAGTGCTTCATTTGCTACTTATTTTAACGTATTATCTGATGTTGCAATTTTTAAGCGAAATGTTCCTATACTTTCCAAGATGTTTTTGAATATGAATCTTTATGATATTAAGACCTAAGTTACCATATTCGCGCAGCCTGAGGAAAACATGAATTGGTTCAAGCATGTTCTATCATAGTGCTTAATGAAGATTTATGTAGTCACTACTAAAAACGTATTAATTTGAGATAGGCTATTTAATCCTTGTGTTTAATAACTGCAACTTTTATGTGGCTACAGGTTAGAGTTGTTAAGTGCACGGTGGGTGATATTGCGGTAGACATATCCATTAATCAAATAGCTGGGGTTTCCGCGTTATATTTTCTCGAACAGGTTCGTCCTAATGTTATTAACTATGTTGGCTATGAGTGTCGGACACAGGTACATATCCAAATGTCGGGTTCAACATGAATAAAATTTTAAGATACGAGGACCCCATCCTAAAATGAGGATACGGGTGAGAGGACACGTCCTTAACGCAAAAATACACTTCTTAATTTGAAATATTCCAATTTTGTTGAATATAATGGAAAGAAGATTCACAATTAAGACTTAAATCATTAAATATAATACTAAATGCCTTATAAACCTCTCTTCCCCTACTTTTGCGGTGCAAGCCGCAAAACTTCAATTCTCATAAGCACAAGTGTCGAATTAATAACCGTGGGGTACGAAATCTATCCCATATCCATGTCATGTGTTGTCGATACAGGTAGGCCTCAAAAAGAAAATAATTGAAAAAACATAGAATATTTTATCTATTATCTCATTTTTATAGTTTTCTCTAAAATTTCCATTGAACTTACTAAACCTGACTAGTGGTAACAACCCTTGATATATGTATGGTTTTTTTACCTTACAGTAAAATGATTTTTTTTTTCACATTGTCTTATTACATTTTGAAATATATTTATCCTTTTCAAATAGAGAAAAAATATTTTCTATCTTTTTCTTCTTCGAACATTGATAGTTTTAATTTAAATTGTCTGTGCTTCTTATTTAGTGCAATGTACGCTTTATTTTACTTCCACAAATTCTCAAAGGAAAAGGCCTCAAATTGGTTTTTTGGCAGACCGCTTTATTTAACTGCTAACAAGCCTTTCAATACATCTAAACTTAATCCTGTAATTATATGTGTTTCAAAAATATATGTCAGAGTTTTGCAAGAAATAAACGGGCGTTACGGTCTTGATATTGTAGTGGATAATTGTTCTGCATTCAAGAGGTATAACATCAAAAGCTATTTGTTAAATTTTTAGGTTGACCAATTTGTTGGTAAAGATCATCTTTTTAAGCGCAGTATTCTTCTGATCAAAGCTTGGTGTTACTATGAGAGTCGAATTCTTGGTGGCTTACATGGTTTAATACCGACATATGCTTTGGAAACTATGGTCTTACATGTTATCAATATATTTAACTCGTTGCTAGACTCTCCTTTATCGGTAAGTAACTTCATATTAGAAAAGTTGGCGATTATATCATTTTTTTTGTGTTAAAGAAATCACTAACCTTTTAATTAAGCAGGTATTGTACAAGTTCTTAGAATACTACAACGCGTTTGATTGGAATAGCTATTGCATCGCCGTCAATGGGCTTTTTTTAATTTCCGCTCTTCCTAAAATAGATGGTAAATACTATTTCTGCATCTCATTATTTGAAGTCTTGTTTGAGACTTGATTATGCTGATAGTAATATTATTTTGTGTTTTTCCTTTACAGTTGTTTTGTTGCATGGTCATAGCGGATTACTACTGTCAGAGGAGTTTTTGCGGAGCTCTAGAGAAGCGCTTTTGCCTACGACTGTAGTTGTTGAATCTGAAAATCCATTTCCGGTGAAGTTTCTCAACATTTTGGATCCTCTTAGAGATGACAACAATCTAGGCCGCAGTGTCAACAAAGGTAGTTAAAATGCTCATATAAGTATTGGTAGACATTGAAAGCTTTTTTAATGCTCTTAGAATCTTAGATCAAATAAGTATCAAAGTGAGGTCAAGGACAAGTAATTTATAAAAAAATAATTTTTTTTGCCCCAACTTTATTGCACTTCTCAGCTAACCACGTGTCTTTTGTTGAGTGATTCTGTGAAGTAACTGATTACTAAAACCCTTCAAAATAAATAAATATTAATTTTATACATGGCATTCAGTGGATGACTTGGCGAGGTAACTTTAGCGTTGTCATTTTAGTCATTCTTATTTTTCATGCATGCAATAAAGATTATACGAATCAGAGTAAAAAAAACGACATTTACCTGTTTTTTGGCAAATAACTCTTTTCTAACCAGATTCTGAAAATTATTTTAACTTTTAAGAAAAATGATGTGCTCGTGTTACGTCTTAATAGTTGTACTCTAATGCTCTTCCTGATACTTGAACAGGTAACTTCTACCGTATCAAAAGTGCTCTCTCTTATGGTTTTCAAAGGTTGAGTGACATTTTGCTACTCCCCACTGAAGAACTCCGGGCTGGACTAGAAAGGTTTTTCAAAAATACACTCGAAAGAAATGGAAAAGGCAAGCGAGTGGACGTGTTAATTCCTGTGCCCCTATATGGCTTTGAAAGTTCTGCTACAAAAAATGATTGTAGCATTGATCTTCTTTCTGGAATGCTATATGGTTCCTGGCTTAATGATCATACTATGTTGTCATACCCTGTATGGGCTGCCATAAATGGTCAAATATGGAATACTAGTTGGGGAGAATCGGGTTTAAACATTCAATATGATCAGAATCCATTTTCTTATGTGGAGGAAAGCGTATCTTGTCCACTTGATAGTGCACGAGAGCTAGTTAACCATGCCGAAGAGAAACAGAAATCAAGAAAAAAGTCATTTTCAACTGATAGTCAAAGAGCAGTCCAACTAAATAGTTTGAATATTGGAGAGAAGGGGAAAGCTAGAGAGATGTCCTCATCATTTGCCACTTCTGACGAAGAAAACTGGAAATCAAGAGGTCTGTAATTGAATAATGCTACTTTTTTTGAAGAGAAAAGGAAATTTAGAAGCTCAACTTCTTTTCCTTATTATTCAAGAGCGTTTTGGCTAACTAATACAGGATCTCACAATATTAACTGGAGATCTAGAAGGACTTTCTCGCCAGCTGATAATCACGGTGGGACTTTGCTAAACAACTCAGTTTCTGGATCTAGTGGCACCGGCCTTTTCATTCCCTATTTTGTAAGTTTTGCTTTCCTTGTATACTAGTGCTCTTTGCATGCTTTGTCAAGAATCAAGAGACTATCCTTTGGACTCTTTTTCTTCGGTAACAACAAAGTCTTAAGCCTTAAAATGATTTGTATTCTACTAGCACGACTTCTCATTTTTAAAGATTCAATAGGTTTTCAATGAAACAAGAAAGGGAAAAAAGAAGGAAAACACAATAAGAAAGGTAAGATAATCAAAAGAAATAGCGTACTTAGAACAAAAGTGAAATATATAAAATTGTGAAGAAACTGTTAAAAGTTGAATAGATCTTTGAAATAAATTATATCCAACTCTTCACATTTGGAGCCATAAATGTGTTTGACACGACATTTTAGTATATGATTAATCCCCGAATTTTGGACATATTCTTGTATCCATGTCCCTATAGCTTTGGTCAAAGTCCTCATCCGTAAGAATCTTAGTTTATAATGGATCCAACACTTGGTGAGGATTTTATAAATAAAAAGTGTAAGTAACAAACACAAAAAAGGTAATACAAATTATTAGGAGCGAAAATTCTTTTTTTCTCATAAGATTATTTATTTAACACTCATATGTTTTTAACCAGGAGAAACCATTGCAAGAGAATCAATTATTTGAGGAAGATGGAATGAAACAAGAAAATGAAAAGCAAGTGAAAAAGGCAAATGAAGAGGAATGTGAAATTTTGGGTTCACTATCTAGCACTCCTAAAGAGTCAAATATTTCTTCCGATGTAGGAGAAAGTAGTTGCTCGGTTAAATACTCTATGGATGAATTTCCTCTTCTACTTAGAAGTAAACCTATCCCGATACAATCGCCTCCCATGACATACTTGAAAGATGATCAGGTTAACGAGATATCAGTATCATTCGATAGCACTGAGTTCGGGAGTTGCAAACTTTCATCCCCAACATCTTTGTCATTTTCAGAGGCTGGCAAGCAATCAGATTCTCCTGATATTTCAGTCTTTCAGGATGCACTAAGTGAGCTGACAATTACTGCGGCAATACCTGCAGAGAACAACGAGTTCTTAAAAAGCGAAGAAAAGAAGTATGTTACCTTTTATTTTTTCATAACTAATTTACGAAGTGGAGACCTCGCAAGTAAGTTATTTATATTATGCATGTCGGGATTAGGTTGAGCTATGTCAGGTTTTGTTTGTTTAGGTGTGTTACCATTGGGTAATTACAAGTACAGACCATTTAGAATGGGTCATTTTATGTCTACGAGTCGAATCATTCGTTCTGAGCTAGGCTATGTTTGTTTATTGTTTTGCGTATATTAGAATTAGAATTAGGCATATATAAGTATGAAATTACAAGATGGGTAATTTCCTCTGGGTCCGAATCTACCCAATATATTGTGGAGTACTTGATAGGATCCAAATGAGCCAAAGAACAAGCCACCCTATAACCTTTTTACCTTCCCTCTTCATAAAGTGAAACACTACACAACTCAAAGAGTCAACCAAAACCCTAATTACTCTCCCTAAGTCACCAAAATAATAGTAGGGAGTGAAATCGAATTCAACATGACAATCAAGTTTAGATAATCAAATTCCAGTATGATACTTTATAGACCTATCTGTCAGGCCATCAATAAGCCAAACTCTGCTGCCTTTGCTTCGCTAATATAAACACTCCATCGCTAAGCTAGGTTATTTTGAGCTTATAGTATTGAGGTTTCTGTCATTTACTTTTTGATAATCTGAGACTGTTATGTGTAATTTTAAAGTAGTCATTTTGGATTTTTCTTTTTGAATGTAAGTTTAGTATTGGGGTCAACTCTCTTTTGTTGGGTCCATATTGCTAAGTCTAAATTCGACTAAAGTTAAAAAAAAATGTGTTTCATGTTTCTCCATGTGATGTTTAGTCTGCTTCACTGACTTATTCTTTATTTTGGGAATGTAGAGGGGTTTATGTGGAGCCACTACAGCTCGCTAACGAAAGTGAGTTTCCGCCGCTTGTCTGCCCACCTAAGCTAGTGATGCCGCTTTGTAAGAAGGAATTCCCTCCTCTTAGAGCATGTCCGAGGTCACAAAAGAAGAACAAGGGCAGAAGATAACTCGAACGGGGTTTAAAACAAGTGACGCTAAAGTTATCTTATTTGTAATCATATGTCATCTCATTCTCGGGAATAAAAAGGGAAAGATAACTGAATTAGGAAACAAAATACATCCATGACAGCTTTATGGTTGATATAGCTCTGCTATTCATGCAAATTAGATATACCAATGCAAGTGATCTCATTCATGGATGCATTGACGTTAATGAGGTTATGAGCTTAAACGCTTGTCTTGAATGATGATTGTCATGTAGGTGGAGGCTATCTATCGCTGGTCTTCGTTTCACCATTGAGGTAAATTGTGGCCTAGATAGTTGAGGATTCATAACTGACCTGCTTAGCATTGTTGAATAACTTGTGATGCTCTGAAAATGTTTTATGAATTTTAATTCTATTACCTGGAAGTTTTATTGGTCTTAGTTGTATGCCCTAAATATTGCACCACTCTTTCACGCCGTTGAGTTTAAGTAAATAGGGCAATTTTCTCTTTTTACGTAAAGAATAATACGAAAAACTATAAAGTTTTTTCGTTCAAATTTCCCACCTAAGCATTACCTTTTATTAGCTGGTTCACACCCTCTTTATTTGATCTCATTGTCATCTTATTTTTATTTGATATTATATACAGCATAAACAAAATTATCTTCTTACAAAATTCCTCCCTCTAATTTTTTTAATTTCTCATGTTCTTTTGTTCTTTTTAGGTTCAATGTTCACAAACTTTGATCATAAATAACTCACAAAATAATTATTTTTACTAAATAAAACTAATATTTTTGCATTTATCATCAAAGCTTGTTTTAAAAAATATTTATTTCAGCCAAATAAAGTCATATATACATGTCAAAATTTACTGTCAAAGTACCGCCTTGGAAACCGTTTTAAAACAATGGGAGGAAATAAAAAATTTAGAGGGAATATTTGTAACACTCTGCCACGTTCGGAGCCTTTAAGCAAGACCTTCTAAGAGTGGGAGGGTGCGACGCCACGGTTTTCCGTGGGTAGGATGTACCAAAAACAATAACCTCTCAACTTAACACTTAAATTTACAATAGTTATTAAATGTTCAATTACAACATGGTTGATCAAAACGAATAAAAATATTAAGTACAACTCGTCTACACTCGAATAGACTAGCCAACGATCTCGCCAAATTCCGTCAAGCCCGTTATTATCAACATCTCATCAAATCAATACCTGCTAAACAACTACTCACCATTCGCCGGAAATATCGAATGATCACGGTAGAGTTACAAAACACAATTCCAAAACACGGTCAATCAACATATACATAATCAATATCAAGTGCATCAAAATACAATCATCACACGTTTCACGTGCCATCAAATAGCGCACCCAAACCACTAACCCGGTGCCATCAACTAACATACCGTCGTGTCTAGGGCACACCGTAGACACATTGGGCCCTACCGCACTAACTCACCCCAAGACCCATGTCATAACCATGTGCACTGTCTCTTCCATGGTAGGACCATGAAGAGCGACCCCCAGAGTCTGATAAGGCTAAAGTCGTATCACCGTAATCAAAGTAGTCATAATTTAATACTCACTAATAGTCAACGATAAGTAGGGTATCGAATCCACAGGGAGGCGGTAAAAGCCTAGTTGTTAATAACTGAGTTTGTCTTAAAAGTAACAATTTCTTGAAGTTTGGTTTGTTAACTATAACTAATTGCAATAACGTAAAATGAACTCAATAAGATTAAAAGTAGACCTGGCAAAAGCAACCCGACCCGAATGACCTGACCCGAAAAGGCTGACCCGAGACCCGAAACTAACCTGAATTGCGAAATCCGAATATAACCTGAAACCTGAACTAACCTGACCCGACCTGAACTAAACCCGAACTACGTCGACCCGAAATTGACCCGACGACCCGAGATGACCCGATTCGAAACCACTAACCCAAAAATGACTCAAAAAAATACAAATCTAATTGGCCAAAAAAGACTTGAAATGACTATATGCACCTTTTTTTCTTAATTATTGACCTGAAAATGATCCGAACCCGAAATAACTCGAACCCGAAATAACCCGACCCGTTGACCCGAAACTGACCCGATCAACTTACTCGAAAATCACCTGAAACCCGACCCGACCCGAACCAACCCGAAAATTCGATAGACCCGAATTGGCCTATTTGCTATGTCTAATTAAAAGGTCTAGGGGTCGGGTTCACTAGAATGTTATCCGGGGAAGGAATTTAATCAATTAAAAGGTCAATCTAATTGCCTAGGGTCATAAGATCGGTAGATTCAATTATGACCTTTAGATCTAAGTATAATATGCGGTCGCTATCATTAAAATTATTCTATTCGAATGTGTAGCCTATATTAATCTTAACCCGCTCGGTGAGAATCGTAATATGCGATACTAGTTAATTAATTATGGCCGAAATCAATCTACTAGAACTAAAACAACAATCGATATAGAACTATATGATTTAACTAACAATTAATCAAGTAATCCTCCCTTCTACCATCTTAGATCCCCTTTAACCCTAAACTAAAGAATTAGCTACTCATAATAACTAAAATATCAACGATAATATAAATAAAGGCAAACATAATTAATAACATGAAGAAGATGATTAACAAAGCAATTGATAAACAAGAACTTAAACTAATAATAACACGAGTAGAAGAAATACAATTACCGAATTCAAAGGATTGATGAACTAACGAAATAAAATTATAGATCTTGAATAGTATGAGTAGCAAACTAATTCTAAGACTTTTTAGGAGTTTCTAAACTAAATAAAGTGTACCTTAATTATGAAAGAAGAGATTTGTATTTATATTCAAACAATAATTAATTAAAACGACTTTAAGAAACTCGTAACTCCTCGGGTTTGAAGTTGACATTTGTGAAAGCAACCACTATTTCTCCTCATTTCACATTTGTTTGGTCTTTCCAACTAATCTCTTTGACATTCCTTCTTGTTTCTTTCTTGGTCACCATGTCAAGCATAAATTCTCCAAATGCGAGTCCATTTCGCTTCGCGACGTATCCAATGCATCCGAATCGCACCAAATCTACACACTAGCACACTAAAGCGGGAGTATCGACATTCTAACATATAACGGCATCTAATCATATAATTAAGCACAAAACCGTCACGAAAGTGACTAAGGGGAGGTATAAACATGTAAACAATTATGACTCATCAGAGTCTATGGAGTCGGTTCCCACAACCGCTCCGTGTAAACAAACACAACAACACCAATACAATCACAACACAATCCAAACTCCAATCAACATGTCAAAACCATATCGCAATACACATCTAAGAATCAATGACATATACATCAACTGAGTAGGATCCACCTACCTTTAAGCATTCCGAGCCATCATCATCAAATAGTAGTCCAACACAAGAAGTATCTCCAATGGAATCAAAATATCACACCAAGCCAAGTCAGACAAGTAGGAGGAGAACAACGTCATTTCATCGAACACCTTGCCTACATGCCATTAATCATACAATCACTACTAAATCTATCAAGACTAATCTAACACTAATAGTCTACTAGAATCCGACTCTAGACAACACAAATACGAAGATACCAACAAGTAATAGAAAACCCCCAAATGTGGTAAAATAAGGAGATAAAGGAGATGAAAAGCTCACCAAAGAATTAGGAAAGGAAGAGAAGTTCCAAACCAAGATAAAAGTTCAATGACCACAAGATCCAAGGATGAAGATTTGAAGAGTTTTAGAGAGAGATTTAATGTAAAGAGATAAGTTGAAAGTAATAAAATGAGGGCTACCAATAATAACCCCTTCAATAAGACCTAAAACTGATTTGAAGAAAACCTGAAACCGACATTAACTCGGTACACTCGACCGAGTTCAAGACACTCGTTCGAGTGGCTAGGTGCTAACTCACCATCACCAGGGCCAAGGACACCTGGCAACTCAATCGAGTCACCAGTTACTCGATCCACCTACTCGTTCGAGTCATCTAAATACTCGACTGAGTAAACCCTCTCCTCGGTCGAGTGAAAGCACAACTAGACCGAGTAACCTCAAGACTTGGTCGAGTAATTACTTACTCGACCGCCGATCAAGACTACAAGTATACAAACCTAAGGACAAGACTGAATCCCACCAATGCAAGGTCTACGGATGACACGCGTATTACAATATCCCCCATAAAAAGAAACATCTTCCCGAAGTTCACCCCAGACCTATAAGAAGACGCAACTCGACAGGCAAACCGTAATTCTATACGTAATGCAATGAACACAAGTAACCATACACAAATCGCACGGATTCCCGCGTTTCATTTCCCTAATACCACAAGACTCTTGATTTATACATCAATATCAAATACGGTCCAACATTGCTTCCACGTCACAATTATGCATTCAACACGGAAATCAATTAGCCAAAGACAATTATTGTTTTACCCTTGACACACACCACCCGATTTACGCAATATATAAGCTCTTTCAATGTAACTAAGACCAAACAATAATAAAACCACACATTGTATATACTAGTATGAATATATCACCAATAAATTTTCAGTTAACAACCACCCGATATATTTCACACACTTTGTCGCCTTTTAAACTAGTTAAACTAGCGCGTGTGTAACAATTCGACACACATTTACTAGATTCCTCCCCTCCATAAAAGAGAACTTCGCTCACGAAGTTCGCTCACGAAGTTCACACTCGCAAGCATGAAATACAATGCACAATTATATATAGTAGAGTTCTAATACTCACTTCCTCTTTTCTACCATCATATTCATACAACCGGCTGCAAAAAATTTTAAATAAATACGTAAGGATTAAGTATTTGGTTGAGTGCCAAAAGTACCCTACCAGTCCACGTACTCGGTCGAGTTTATACAAACTCGGCCGAGTTGAACAACTCGGTCGAGTAACTGGGCACTTCACCGAGCCTAGACGGGCTGAAACTCCCCTTTGCTTTACACCACACTATCTATTGGTCAAGCAAGGCAGAATTCTCTCTCGTCCGAGTCAGCTAAGAAGCTGCAAAAATTATTACCGTACACATCTTACCATCCAACATACGGGTCATCCACACATAAATTAGTAGCATGCTCGTTCTAGTCTATTACAAGTCCAAATGAATAATCCAAAGTAAAAATTCAAATTAAAATAGTCCAACCATACTACCAATGTAATAAAAACCATCTGAATTGATCAAAGACAACATCTAACAAGGGATCCCTACATCAATACTCTCCACCGTCATCTCAACTCGCACGGTCCCGTCAACACGGTCCTGGTCATAGCAATAGTCGAAATCCTCCATGGCGTCACCTCCCTGGTTAATGGTCCAAGATGCGTCATAATGGTAATTGCCACTCTGACAGGCTCCCAAAGACGTCGACGACCCTGCTCTACCATGTCCCTACTGCTACTGTTGTTGTTGCTGCTACTCTACGTAGCACTGACCCCACGCTCCAACCAAACAACCCATACCATGTGAGATCTCCCTACCCCACAAAGAAGGATTAATGTCATAGTTGGCAAACACTTTGGAATCATCTCTTGGGTTGTTCTACCAACTAGGCCGGTGAAGATCATTACCAATGCTCAACACAGACATGCGGTCATGCACATTCCTTTTAACCAAATCATGGTTCACTCGAGAAATGAGCTCAACCTGATAGGAAGAAGAAGAATCATACCTATTCTCTTGGGGAGTATAGCCACTCTCGAACTGCTGGTACGATTCTGGAGACTACACAGGAGAAGAAGAAGGACCATCCATCCTCTGAGTCCATGGGACTCGTTGGTCCACCCACGAGAGGGTTCACTCGACTACAAGGATGAGGGCTCTTGAGGTTGTTGCTAAGTACAAGAATGTTGAGGTGGTTTAAAGCACTCCTGAGACGGTGCCTGATACCAAGCTTGAGACGGGTCCCCCCAACATGATTAGGTTTTAAACGACTATTAATCGTATATCACCTATTTTCAGACGTGATTAGTCATAATTAATTATGTTCTAACTTTTTATTTATTTTCCCTTTTCTTTTTGAGTCGGGGTTATAAGACAAACACGTGTTTTCTCTTTGTACATGCTTGCTTCTTCACATGAAATTAATCTAATTCAACTTTGATATTTAATTCCTACTTGTCTAAAGTAACCGACTTAGCTAATTCACATGCTAAGATCAAAACAATTTTTGCATTCGTTCTTGTATATCAAAACCTTTAAAGTCAAATGTAACAACTAAAACTCCAATCAATAGTAGAGGCGGCAATTGAGCAGCCGTGATTGAGTGTCCAATTGACGGGCTTCCCTATACGTACCCCTACCCCTTACTTTGAATCTCTATGAACACACGTTTTCATTGGTATTAAGAGAGTCATTCTAGACATAGAATGCTAAGAAGACGATTCTTTGGTGTTCATGTCCCTTTATGTCTTGACATGACATAAAGATTGAACGGTTTCCTATTTTCCACAATAAATTTGTGGTGACTCCTTTAAATGCTAATTTTTATCAAACCTTTCACTGGTTTCAAAGCCTCTCAAATTGGTTACAAATCCATGACATGCCCCTATAGAGCTTTGTGAGCGAATTTGTGCCGTCGTCGCGATGTCGATCGGGTGACGTTGTCCACAAGTATAACCTACTATAATACCTCTTCCGTTACAGCCTAGTCTTCTATAAAACCATCACTGCTCAGTCGAATTTACGGCACTAACTGGCACGTTACCATAACAAGACTCGTTATAATAAACCTCACTATAACGTCACTTGTACTAAGTTATAATTAACCTAAGTACAATAGGGTTGTTTACGTACACAAAGTTGTAGTCTAGCACACTATAACAACAATTTAGTAAACTTAAAAACCTTAATACTTTATTGGAGAAACCCTAGCCTCTGTCCCATCCCAGGAGATGTCAAAACCCTGGGCCACAATAGCCCAAAGGCCCTTGTGCATCCAGCGTCGACGCTAGGGTTCGTATTTGAATCATAGTTCACGCACGAATATTAAAACTTATAATTAAAACAACAAAAAAACATATATATTTAAACAAAATATAAATCAAACATGCATATAAAGTCACACACAAGCATTAAATCATACATTTAATTATTGAACATGTTAATAATTCAATTTCTGTAAATAACATTAAAATAAAGCACCTAGTTACCTTTTTAGCAGACAAACTACGATATTTAAAACGTAGGAGTATTCCTCTGGGCCACTCACAAAGCTTTAATCATCATCATCACGTGCCAACAATATAAACGATCATAATCAATAATCTAATGATAAACTACGAAACAGATGATGAATAAAAATCAAACTTACAACTATTGATGGAAAAGAGAAGAAAATATAGATTTAGGAATGAAGAGGAAGGGTGATTGATTAATGATAGATGAATTTATGGCACAAAAACCCAGAGGAGGGGGCTGGTGGTTCACGCCACAAAAAAAAAAGAGAAGATGGAGAGGAATTAGGTTTAAGGTTTGGAATATGAGAGGAAAGAAAGGTGAATTTGGGTTTTATACATCTAATTTATAGAAGTAGTGTAGATACCTGTATCTGTCGATATTGGAATTTATAAGACTGTAATACTATGTATCCCGTTCTCTTGGTACTCGGTCGAGTTGGACGTGTGTAACTTAGTGGACTACTGCCTAATTAGCACTCAGTCGAGTATAGGTTGTACTTGACCGATTGCATTGTACTCGGCCGAGTGTCCTTGTGCACTCGGCCGAGTGCACTGGTCCGAGAGGTTTTACGAGCGGTTTCGGATTAAGATATTTAAGAGGTTATAAATATAATCCGTTAGTTTTAAACACTTTATTAACCCTAAAATATTTCTTAATCACCCCTAACCATCTTAATCCTTTTCCAAGCTTGAAGATTGTCCTTGTTCTAGTCTGTGGTCATTCGTACGTCGATCTATCGTAAGTCTCTAATCCCTAATTAGGTTATTGTGTCTCTTTTGGGTAGAATTGTTAGAACCCTAATCTGAATTAGGGTTGGGATTTGGGTTGTTGTAACTAGTTGTTGATCTTGGATTACTTGTTTGATTGTTAGGGGTAGATTCCATAAAAGATGTAGCCTTGCGTTGTCATAGTTTGCGGAATTGCTTTTAAGGTAGGGTTTCCGTACATAGTACATTTATACATTGATTGTTGATGATGAGTTATATGTTGATTGTTGATGATGATTTATATGTTGATTGTTGATGATGATTATGATGTTGATGTTGATGATGGTGATGTTTATGATATTGATGATGATGAGTAAGATATTGATTGTGAATGAGATTGGTGAACCATTAATGAGCTGGGAGCTCTTGTTGCGATGAGCGGGAATTTTGATGTCCAGTGCTGCATGATGAGCGGGGATTTTGATGTCTAGTGTTGCGGTCTGGAATCGGCAGGGAATACCCATTGTGATGGGAAATCCAATAGGAGATACGGTGTGCAGGGCTGCAGTGTGGCACCAACAAGGGTTACCGTTTCGACGGGAACTCGGTTACAAGAGTTTGAAGATGATACTGCTTTTTTGATATCAATGTGTTATTGTTTGTGTTGATGTATGATAGTACTGACCTCTTCTCTGTTTGAAAAACTGTTGTGCTCCATTGGAGAATGGTGAGCATAAGTTTAGCAGGGATTGCATTTGAGCATGCTTTGGATATGATGGTATTGCTGATGTTTGGAGGGTGTTTTTAGCTTCCGCTTGTGTCTTAGATTGTTTAGACTTTAATTATGAGTTTATTATGTTTAATTTGGAGACTTTTGTATTGATCTTTGATTTTAGACTTCCGTTGTAATCGCATTAAACTTATATTGATTTAAATGTTGTTTCATTATGGTCTACTTGATATGTACTACCTCGAGCAACCAAGATGGTAGCACTCCAGTTTTCCAAGGTAGGCCTTGCTAAAACTCTTTGATAGATGGAGGTGTTACAAAAACTCCCGCCAAACAGCCGATGACGATAGGACAATATGTAGTATCGTCTCGACATCGAGAACTTATTGGATCCGGAGTTCGTTTACGAAGTAAATGTAGATATAACATTTTTGAACTATTTTTAAAAGGAAATTTGTTTGAAAAATAACCCTTTTATATATATAATTTAAAGACCGTTTCAATTTAATTTAAACCCAGATGTTTTATTTTAATTTAAGAAGCTCGTTCGCCGTTTCATTTTAAAAGAATTTTAAATTGATTTTAAAAGGACTTTTCGATTTAAATAACGAAATTTTATTAAACCCGACTTTTTAAGTCGATTTTACGTAACGTCATTTATTGTTTCACTTTCCTATTGAACAAAGTTTTAAAAGTGTTTTTTAAACGAAGTTTTAAATATCGATTTCGATCTCGATAGTTAGCTAATTTTAAGCTCGTTTTGGACTCGATTTTCGATGTATTTTCGACCCGATTCCTCGACCCACCTCCACCTCACCTTTCATCCATCCTTTCATATAACACGGATTCTCAATTACGGAATTGCATCTCAAGCATAGTAACATTCTCTTAACTCTAAAATTTGACACAGACTCAAAGGCTTCAAAGCCGAAAGACTAACAAGGAATTCTTCATACTAATCTCTTTTCAACTCATATGGCCCACAATGTAGAACACCAAACAAAACGTCATCATCAACATCCTAAGGCATCACCGTCATAGCTCATCTAATCAGATTTCACTCATGTCCATAATCCTCAAGTAACATGGTTTAATCTACCATCACAACTTACTACTTCCAAGGAGCCTCCGATACTATAAGATAAGATCATATCTTTAAATCCAAGAATTATAGCCAAGTACTTTTCCACAAAGCATATACTCTAACACACATACTAGATTCCACAAGAAGTCACTTTGTCTCAAAAGCATTTTACACCTCAAGGTATCATCCAAACTCCTAAGTTCAAAAGATTAAAACCCTTATGGGTTAAGAAGTCCTAGCCAACTCATTCAACCTTACACCATCAAATACCATGAACTATTCACACATGAGTCATGGCAAACATTAAGCATTAAAATCATCAAACTTATCTTACCACCCTTTCCTCAGGGATACAACCAATCACCACTATAGGGTAAACTTAGATCTACACCATTTTCCTCAAATCCCAAATTCATTCTTACCAATACTAACATCCTACAAAGTTCAAATTCTTCCGACCAAGTATAATATACCACAAACAAAAGGGTATGGTGTCCACAAAAGGTCACATGAGGAAGTTGAGGGTACAAATGGGTATAAAGGAAGAAAGTAACAAGAGTAATTTTCAAGGGGAAAATAAGTTAGAAGATAAAGAAGCACCTAGATAGAAGGAAGAGAGAAAGATACATTATGGACAAGATAAATCATCGGTGAGGAAGAAATACACTTCAAATAGGCTCGTCAATCTTCAACCTTTGACAAAGGCTACTTCTTCTAGCCAGCACACGGTCGACCTCAAGATGGTAGATACAAACAAGGGTAACATAACTCAACACAATCAACAAACAAGTTAGAACGTAACAAACATTAAGTACACTAAAGACTACCACCTTAGGTCCTTAAGTCTACCCATCTCTCATTCATTATTCATTGGTCAAGTTATTTACGGTTGAGGTGCACAAATGTGCGTCGGGAGCGTTATAACTCTGAGACGAACTGTGACACCCCGCGATTTCGCAGTAAAGTAAACACATAGATTTGCAGCGGAAAAATACGAGATTTTTAAAAACTTTAAAAGTTAAACCGCGAATTTCACTATATTATAAAACCAAAACGTAATTTAATAAATCTTTTATACAAATTTCATGTTAGATAAATACGAGGGACACCGATGCCTTGATAAGACACATTTAATATAATAAACTAATATAAACTATACGTTAAGGGTGAATCGCTGTATGAACAACGCTCGCTAGCTCACTCGCCACAACCCCCATGAAAACACCAACCTGCAACCTGTTCATTCATTAAAAATGAATGCCACAGTTAGTGGGGAGTAACTCCGGGTTCTCCCAGCCATACACAAGTAAACATACATAAACAACAATTAAACATGTAGAATCTTCTATACAAGTGAATGATGTGAAGTACAAACATACATTTCAAGATAATGTGATATAAGCATGTGAAATACCAAACAATAAGCACCATGTACAATAGCAAGACAAGTCAATGTATGTCCACGGGATAAGACATTTCCCTGAACCGCATACGATAAGACGTTTCGTATACTCATGACATAGACAAACATGTCCACGGGATAAGACGTGTCCCGGAACTATGTGTGATATGACGTGTCGCACACACAAGAGACTCTAATCCTCTCGGTAGGACGACGATCATAATACGGTCTTACTCTAAACCTGGCCAGACTCTCGGGATAAGACATTTCCCGATTCGACATGTGGTAGGACGTGCTACACCCAAGACTCGATCAACACAATGGACGTCGACTACCCTAAATTCGGCAAAACTACGCGAAAGAGGCGGAAAGAGATCCATAGTCATAGTCAAGAAAGTACGCTACATGAAATGACACCACCTCGCAAGGATACAACATATGATGGCCACGTCGATCAACGCATCGCGTCCACCTCCCAACAAAGTTGTCACATCCCCACTAACAAATGCACAACGGCATCACAGTTACACTTCATCGCTCCGACAATCAAGTCTACCGAGTAAAAAGGTGTGACCGGGAAATGATAGATCAGAACCGTCATTAAATGACATTCAAAACATAACATAAGTCAAAACCGATTGAAAGGGGGAAAATAAGGAAAACCGTCACAAAACGTGTAAATAAAACATATGGGATAATAAATATTCTAAACATGAATATTTAATGTCATTATCCAAGTTTATAAGATAAACAAACCATACAAACTATTACATGTAAAGACAAGTGGAAAAGAAATGACAAAAAGGACACAGGGGTCCCAGTCGGTCAGGTGGACCGGCTACCGGGTACCCGGCTGGTACCACGACAACAATAACCAACCATGACAACTTACAGGGACCCCCAGTCGGTAGGTGTGACCGGCGGCCGGCTACCCGGATAAGGGTCACAAGTCAATCTGAAAAAGTGAAGAAAATGGGAAGAGGAGGAGTCCCAGCCGCCTGGCCGGCTGGCCGGCTGGGTCACGCAGTCTAACAAAATATCAACCAAAACTTACAGGGGTGCCCAGCCGGTAAGGGGGGACCAGCGGCCGGTCGGGCCGGCTGGGACCTATGCTTCACCATAATCACCAAATTTGTCCAATTTAACTACGGGGGCTCCTAGCCGGTTGGGGTGACCGGCGGCCGGTGGGCCGGCTACGACAACATGGCCGAAAAACAACATTCAACAACCACAATTACTGCAAATCCTTTGATACTCATTTAATCCAAACAACATTTATCATCAACAAACCACAGTCAATGCATCCTAATCATCACCAATCATTGGATAAGATCAATTAACGCAAACAAAGGCATATTTATTGCTCAACTCAAGTTCAAACATGATAAGTAGGAATAATTAACAACATAAATGCAACTTAGCATAAGATTAGTGAAGGATAAGCATTGAGATGAGCTTATACATATGAATGACAACTAACACATATCTATATGACATTAAGGCGAAGAATTCATCTTTCACTAAATAAAAAGTACAATTAACACTTAACATCCTTCACCGTTACCTTTTAGCGTCTTCAAATTAGTTTCTTTATTCTTCTTTAACGAGAAAGTAGACCCGGTCCGGATCTTGGAGGTCTCCATCTTATTAGAAAGAGAATAAAACATTAGGAAGAATAAGCTAAAATTTAGTGAATTTGTGTAAAAAATGAGGATGATATGAGTGTTTGAAAGGTTTTGGTGTCTCAACAATGGAGGTAGGGTTTATGGTGAGTATTTTGGTGAGGGAGATGAGTGAAGTGAGCTGAAAATTGAGTGGTAAAGTGAGGAAGTTTGGGCCAAGTTGAGTGAATAGGAGTTAGGAAAAGGCCAAATGTGTGGTATGAAGTCCGACTCACATCAAATTCCGAGTACAGTCCAATTTCGGACTCAGATTTGCCAAAAGAGACACGAAAAACCAAGATATAAATTAAATCTAAAATTAAGCTTACTAATAATATAATATTATTAAAATAAAATGGGCCACGGTTGCGGGTGTTACAATCACCCCACCGTTTAAAAGTTTCACCCTCGAAACATGGGAGTAGAAAACAAAAGTCACAAGGACAAAAATCGGTTTTCAAAATTAACACGAAAGCTTTTTCTAGGAAAGGCATTTGAAAGCATTTATAAATGAGGCTCTCCTCGAAGACGGTTTAAGAAGAGTTTTCATAATTATGAAACTTTATTTATGGATCAAAAGAGTCCCCATCGCGAACAAGAACTCTAGTTATCCATATCAAATCAAGGTCAAAATAGTGAAATCAAAAATCAAAACAAGCGTTAGTAAGTGCGGGACTAGTCACCAGACGTCTCCACTAACAAGTTCAAGCATCCAACCAAACGCAAAATCCAAATATAAAAGCAAAAGAAATCCATATTCTCCAAACAAAAAGGCAAACAATTCATCTTTAGACTTCTTTGAAAAGTTAAATAAGAAATACAATATGAAAATTTGAAAGTCTTCTCAAAGATAAATTCAAAATAACGAGACATTACACGTACATAAAGCGACAAGAACATCAAAATCACAAATCAGGATGCTAAGAGGTACGTCCAACGAGTAAAATGGACCAAAAAGGGGAAAGGTTGAAGAGTAGCAAATTTAGCAAGGGTCAATTCGAGGGAAAAAGAAAGGGATGAAATCGGAACTTATCTGTCATCCATGATAATTCAATGGTCGCTCGCAACTCGACATCACCAACTTCACGAATAAACTAGTCCTCAAGAGAATGAAATTTACCCAAGTTACACCTCAATATTTCCAATCATTAGATTCCTACTAAAATCTTTCATAACCACGAGACCTCGAGTCACTAACCTAATCATTCAAATCCAATTAGCATCGACTAAGATCTATCGACAAAGGGAAAATCCACAATCAAATAATCCACATGCAAGATTCCGAAAAACCTTCGAACATCTTTAGTTCAGTCATTATTACACTCGAAGCCACTAGCATAGATAATCATATCGAGAAAAGCATAATTACCACCAAACATAAGATGAATGGGCTCACCATTCCAATTCTCCGATTCGAATTACTTCTATGCTCACTATCCTAAACTTAAAAGGAATTTCTCATTTACAAACCACAAAATCTCAAGAGAAATCAATTATAAATTACAAGTCCTATATGGACAAGCACATGGCGATGATACGACTATTCAAATCATCCAGCTCAACTATAAGTCAAGATGCATCGATCTTTACTTACGAAAATATTCCTCACAGTCTGGTCACCAGTCTTAATTACCAAAGTAAAGTCTCTTTTAGAATCCAACATTTAGAGACATCTAATTCCCAAATGATCTCCAAGGCAACTATTATGAAAATAAACAAAACTGAACTATCATGCCAATAAACTTGAACTTCGAATTAACATCGCCACATCAAACTCGAAAAACTAAAGCCACCAAGAGAGAATACATCATCACTATTAGGATCCATCCTAGAGCTTAAGTTCTATTTCCCATGACCAAATACAACATGAAATTTGCTCAACCCAAAGACACATGTTCTAGATCAAGAATCCCAAAATACATTACATTAATTCTCTAAGCCAAACAAACAAGACATCCAATCCACTAGAGGAAAGATGAAGCAACAACAAGTTAGGGAACGATAAGGAATCTCAAGGAGAACACAAGAATAATCAAGCACGAGATTACAAGAGAGGAACGCTGAAAATAACGAGGTCATAAGCAAGAGACAAAGCAGATAGTAGAGTTATGAAGATTCCGATTAAGAAAGAAGATACAAGCATGCGATTTCTTAAAGATCAAATTGACAAAAACATTCAAGAATGGAAATGAAAAGGGATAATGGCACGAGTAAAGGTGTAAAGTTTAATCCACAAAATTTATCCTTTCAAACTTAGGGTGATAGCAAAGCAACTCATCCCGATAACAAAGGTCTCTCACAAGGGACCATCGTACCACAAATCATCAAAGTAAGGTACACCTAAATTCGATAAATCGAATCCAACTCAATTCATCCATCCTTTCATATAACACGGATTCCCAATTGCGAAATTGCAACTTAAGCATAGTAACATTCTCTTAACTCCAAAATTTGACACATACACAAAGGCTTCAAAGACGAAAGACAAACAAGGAGTTCTTCATACTAATCTCTTTTCAACTCATATGGCCCACAAGGTAGAACACCAAACAAAACGTCATCATCAACATCTTAAGGCATCACCATCATAGCTCATCTAATCAGATTTCACTCATGTCCATAATCCTCAAGTAACATAGTTTTATCTACAATTAAAACTTACTAATTCCAACGAGCCTCCGATACCATAAGATAAGATCATATCTTTAAATCCAAGAATTATAGCCAAGTACTTTTCCACCAAGCATATACTCTAACACACATACTAGATTCCACAAGAAGTCACTTAGTCTCAAAAGCATTTTACACCTCAAGGTATCATCCAAACTCCTAAGTTCAAAAGATTAAATCACTAATGGGTTAAGATGTCCTAGCTAACTCATTCAACCTTACACCATCAAATATCATGAACTATTCGCACATAAGTCATGGCAAGCATTAAGACTTAAAATCATCAAACTTTTCTAAACTCCCTTTTTTTAGGGATACAACAAATCACCACTATAGGGGGAACTTAGATCTACACCATTTTTCTCAAATCCCAAATTCATTCTAACCAACACTAACATCCCACAAAGTTCAAAATTCTTCCGACCAAGTATAATATACCACAAATAAAAGGGTATGATGTCCACAAAAGGTCACATGAGGAAGTTGAGGGTACAAATGGGTAAGAGGGAGGAAAGTAACAAGAGTAATTTCCAAGGGGAAAATAAGTTAGAAGATAAAGAAGCACCTAGATAGAAGGAAGAGAGCAAGATACATTATGGACAAGACAAATCATCGATGAGGAAGAAATACACTTCAAATAAGCTCGTCAATCTTCAAACTTTGACAAAGGATACTTCTTCTTGCCAGAACACGGTCCACCTCAAGATGGTAGATACAAACAAGGGTAACATAACTCAACACAATCAACAAACAAGTTAGAACCTAACAAACATCAAGTACACTAAAGTCTACCACCTTAGGCCCTTAAGTCTACCCATCTCTCATTCATTATTCATTGGTCAAGTTAATTATGGTTGGGGTGCACGAATGTGCGTCGGGAGCGTTATAGCTCTGAGACCAACTGTGACACCCCGCGATATCGCAGTAAAGTAAACACATAGATTTTCAGCGGAAAAATACGGGATTTTTAAAAACTTTAAAAGCAAAACCGCGAATTTCACTATATTATAAAACCAAGACTTAATTTAATATATCGTTTATACAAGTTGCATCGTAAATAAATGCAAGGGGCACCGATTTCTTGATAAAAATACACTTAATATAATAAACTAATATAAACTATACGCTAAGGGTGAGTCGTTGTATGAACAACGCTCGCTAGCTCACTCGCCACAACCCCCATGAAAACACCAACCTGCAACCTGTTCATTCATTAAAAATGAATGCCACAGTCAGTGGGGAGTAACTCCGGGTTCTCCTAGCCATATCACAAGTAAACATACATAAACAACAATTAAACATGTAGAATCTTCTATACAAGTGAATCATGTGAAGTACAAACATACATTTCAAGATAATGTGTTATAAGCATGTGAAATACCAAACAATAAACACCATGTTATGAACCGACTCGAGAATGACACCCTTAGGCAACTATATACACACTATGGCTTACATCTAACCTTTAGTGGCATATACTTGATAAGGTAGCGACCCTCATACCACACCAATACAATCATCTGTTTCATACAAGAACCCAACCCAATATTCACATATGTTCCAATCTTATAAATAACCATTTAAAAATACAAATATAGCAATATAATTCTCACGATAAATGACACGCACTAACACCATGTACAATAGCAAGATAAGTCAATGTAAGTCCACGGGATAAGACGTTTCCCTGAACCGTATACGATAAGATGTGTCGTATACTCATGACCTAGACAAACATCTCCACGGGATAAGACATTTCCCGGAACTGTGTACGATATGACGTGTCGCACACACAAGAGACTCTAATCCTCTCGGTAGGACGACGATAATAATACGGTCCTAGTCTAAACCTAGCCAGACTCTCGGGATAAGACGTTTCCCGATTCGACATGTGGTAAGACGTGTCACATCCAAGACTCGATCAACACAATGGAAGTCGAGTACCCCAAATTCGGCAAAACTACGCGAAAGAGGCAGAAAGAGATCCATAAACATAGTCAAGCAAGTATTCTACATGTATTGACACCATCTCGCAAGGATACAACATTTGATGGTCGGGTCGACCAACGCATCGCGTCCGCCTCCCTACAACGTCGTCATATCCCCACTAACAAATGCACAACGGCATCACGGTTACACCTCATCGCTCTGACAATCAAGTCTAACGAGTATAAAGATGTGACCGGGAAATGAGAGTTCAGAACCGTCATTAAATGACAATCAAAACATAACATAAGTCAAAACCGACTCAAAGGGGGAAAATAAGGAAAACCGTCACAAAACGTTGAAATAAAACATGTGAGATAATAAATATTCTAAACATGAATATTTAATGTCATTATGTAAGTTTATAAGATAAACAAACCATACAAACTATTACATGTAACGACAAGTGGAAAAGAAACGAGAAAAAAGACACAGGGGGTCCCAACCGGTCAGGTGGACTGGCTGCCGGGTGCCCAGCTGGCACCACGACAACAATAAGAACCATGACAACTTATAAGAATTCCCAGCCGGTGGGTGTGACCGGCGGCCGGCTTCCCGGCTGGGGGTCACAAGGCAATATGAAAAAGTTAAGAAAATGGGAAGATGAGGAGTCCCAGCCGGTGGGACCGGTTGCCAGGTGGCCTGCTGAGACACACAGTCTAACAAAATATCAACCAAAACTCACAGGGGTTCCCAGCCGGTTAAGAGGGACCGGCGCGGCCGGTTAGGCCGGCTGGGACCTACGCTTCACCAAAATCACCAAATTTGTCCAATTTAACAACAGGGGCTCCCAGCCGGTTGGGTTAACCGGTGGCCGTTGAGCCGGCTAGGACAACATGCCCAAAAAACAACATTTAACAACCACAATTACTCCAAATCCTTTGATACCCATTTAATCCAAACAACATTTATCATCAACAAACCACATTCAATGCATCCTAATCATCAGCAATCATTGGATAAGATCAATTAACGCAAACAAAGGCATATTTATTGCTCAACTCAAGTTCAAACATGATAAGTAGGAATAATTATTAACATAAATGCAACTTAGCATAAGATTAGTGAAGGATAAGCATTGAGATGAGCTTATACATATGAATGACAACTAACACATATCTATATGACATTAAGGCGAAGAATTCATCTTTCACTAAATAAAAACTACAATTAACACTTAAAACACGTATTGATATCGAGTAACCCTTCGCCGTTACCTTTTAGCGTCTTCAAATTAGTTTCCTTCTTCTTCTTTAACGAGAAAGTAGTCCTGGTCCGGATCTTGGAGGTCTTCATCTTATTAGAAAGAGAAGAAAAATTTAGGAAGAATAAGCTAAAATTTAGTGAATTTGTGTAAGAAATGAGCAAGATATGATGATAGGAGTGTTTGAAAGGTTTTGGTGTCTCGACAATGGAGTTAGGGTTTATGGTGAGTGTTTTGGTGAAGGAGATGAGTGAAGTGAGCTGAAAATTGAGTGGTAAAGTGAGGAAGTTTGCTGGAATTCCGCGGGGATTCTTGGTAAAGTGAGTGAAGTTTGCTGGAAAAGGCCCAATGTGAAGTATGAAGTCCGACTCACATCAAATTCCGAGTAGAGTCCAATTACGGACTCAGATTTGCCAAAAGAGACACAGAAAACCAATATATAAATTGAATCTAAAATTAAGCTAACTAATAATAATATAATATTATTAAAATAAAATAGGCCACGGTTGCGGGTGTTACACATATCTTCTCATTATAATTTCCATGTGATATAACAAGCTAAAAGAGGATAGGATACTCCCAAAATAACCATACAAAAATCTAGAAAATAATCACAAACAACAACATTGAACACGATTATTTGAGTATAACTTTCATCCAACTACTAACCTGTTATTCATCCTCTATAAAAAAACCCTAGAAAGCCTCCATAATCACCTTAACACACCAAGAAAATCTAGCCAAAAAGCACACTTTAACATAGACAAAAATCGATACATTAAGTTGTCTCTTTGTTTGTTTTTGTTACTGCTGCGTAACTTTATATTTGCTCCAATCTACCATATCTAAACTCTAAAATACCAGGATTACCTTACATATACATCAATTATACACTCCCACAATTCTACAACATCTTTCGTATTGAAAACCCATCGTGTAACGAAGTCACAAACTGAGTTTCAAAACAACCTTCCAAAATCCTACGAGTTTGCAAATTCGAAAACAAAAACCGTCGAAAACATTCCCTTTATCGTTTGAAATATACATACTACGATCGTGTTAGACTATTAGACGATGTCCCAATTTACATGTAGGTTGATAATGCGAAAATCCCAATCTTATTTATCTTTTAGTTATGTTTTATATTCGTTTTTCGATGCACTAACGATACTAACGTGTGTTCAATGTATCTTATGAAGTTTAATTTATTTCATGACCATTCTAAGTCGAATCGTATTATATGAATAGTGGTCGATATAATACTAACAAATATTCAAATCGGTTCAAGATAATAAATCGAATGGATTTTGTTTGCAAACGATCGAAGATCAAGTCCCTTTGGACCGTTTCTTGTCTCGCCATGGGACACATCCAAGCCGTGTTTTATGTAATCTTATTATTTCATTTTCTTGTCTTCTTTTTATTAATTATGCATTGTTAGTTAACTTGAACATATTAGTTATTAACAATCAATCGGTAAAATTGAATATAGGTCTAATGAAATTAAATAGATGTATTACTTTATACAAACTTGACTAGAAGAGACGAGTACGCCTTTAAATCGATAATCATGTGGCAGTGATGGTGGCTCAATTGAGAGTGTAAAAGCGTGATGTAGGGGTACGCATCCGCCCTTCACCTATAAACGTATCCTCTATTGGATCACTGTCCGATGACATTGATATGGTTAGTTGTTAACCTAATGATTAGATGCATGTTTAGGTCATATTTCCACTTTGAAACGATAACTTGAAAATTATCGTTCCACATGTATACTAAAATGAATCTCTTTTCTTTCTCACCATCTCGTTAGTATGGGCGTGCTTGCCTATCACCTATCCATTTACACTCGATGACATAGACTTAGTGTCGTTTTTTGGGTCCTTAAACCGTGTGTGATACACGATTTTGTCGTGTCATTAGCATTGCTTTTTCTTTGTTTATTATTGTTTTCTTTTACTGTCTATATCATTCGTTATCGTTTGTATCATGTCGGGAATTGTATTATGTATCATGGTATAATTTTGCACCATTTAAATTTTGGGTCATTTGTCAATTTTAATTCGAGTCAAAACAAGTCTCTCAAAAAACCCTTGTTCGTACTAGTTAGGCATTCATTGTTTATCGCTAGTGCAAGCGTAGTAAATCACATGGCATCTAAGATGTTATGGCCCGATTTATGCTAGAAATATTGTTAGACATTGGAACGATGTATAAATTAATCAATGTTAATTGCGTTCTAAAAACGATCCTTGGACATCGATGTGTGTCTAGCAATGTGTATAGATCGAGTTGTATCTATTTCATTTCAAATTGAGTCGTTTATTGGAGAGATGCATGGAGTGTAATAGAATAGTTCCCCAAATGGCTAGCTCCCCTCTCCTCCAAGCCTAATGTATCTTTTATTGTTATGTCTAATTCAAATCAACTCACATGCTAAAACAACTTCGACGAAGTAACAAACATGCATTATTAAACCACATAAAACAAACTTCACATGCTTAGGGTTTATTTGTAAAACAACCGTTGCATTACATTTCAATCGAGTAGTTATGCATATGTGTGAAATTTAGCACTTAGCTTAGTAAAGGCTGTTATGAAACGGGCGGGGTTGGGTGTCTGAATGCAAATGATTTCCCAACATGTACTTTCACCCCTTACTCAAAATCTATGGTTTCCGAATGGCCAAATCCCTTGGTAGCGAGAGTCATTCAATTCGAGTGATTTAGGAAGATAAGTCTCTAAGATTTAATCACTTAGCCGATTTGAACTATACATTCGATGAAAGGTGTAAACTTGACTTGAATGGTTCCAAGTTCCCACAAAACTTGGTGGCGACTCCATCTAGACCTTGATTCGATTCGGGTCGAATCCTCGAGTCGATAATGCCTATGTCGGATCTCTGCGACATGATGTGATCACGCGTGCATGTCCACAAGTAGGTTAATGAGCATTAGGTTAGGTTAGAAAATTAGCCCACTAAGAGTATAAATCAAACGCCCAAAATAGAGGAAGAGGAGGATTGATCTCATTAATCCATTACACTAACAAGGACTATAACGAAAACAACTTAAACATAGATTTTAAACGAATAAAAGAGAAGTAAATTTAATAAAATAAATTACGGAAATTATAGGGTGTTACAATAGTGATATAATATCATTATTTTTAAATAATGCTTACAAAAAAAATAGTAAAAACATAACATCTTATTCAAGGTAGAATTTTTGAACCTTCATTTTTCCAACTCTTAATAAGATAAATTACCAATATTAAATTTTATCATCAAGTTCCAAATAAATTTAAATAATAGTAATTTGATTTTTATAATATTTAACATCCGCATAAAAAAAAACCGTGCATTTGTACGAAAATTACACTTGTTACATTATGAATAGAAATTCTAGTATAGATCCCCGCGCAATGTATGCGCGGTATTTGTAGAGTTTTTTAATTTGTAGTATATTCCTTAGAGATTTTAAATTGACATTTCATCAACTTTTCATATTTAACTCCATTTCATTTGATATGAGAACAAAAATGTGTCTGGGATACTAATGAATAGAATTGAGTAAAGTTATGAATTGGGGAATTTAATGAAATAATTTTACTACAAAACTACTGATTATATAAAAAATTTCAAATTATTTTATTGATTTTTTTTACAAAATTTTTAATATAAGTTATAGTTTAGCTTATAATAGAGTATAATTAAAGTAGTATACATTGAAAGATTGTATTTTAACAAAAAGATGATATTCAATGAAAGAAAATTTCTTTTTTTTCCTTATTTGAGAAAAAATATTTTAGAAGGAAAACCTATGAGAATTTTTATTCTAGGATAATATGCTGAGATGCCATATTTGTAAATTTAGTTCCCTTTTTAGATTTTAAATTTCAAATTGATTATATATTGAAGGGTATTTTTTTAACTTTATGTTGAACATTACACCCGATTAATCCCCAATAATACTAAAACATTAGGGAAAATTCATTTCCAACCTAAATACGTCCCCTATCCCCTAGTTTGATAAGTATAATTGTAGATCTACTTTACTATTTTGATATAATCCCATATTTGTACATATTTGTAGTGCAGAAGATTTGCCTATAGTTTTTTGTAGTAAAGAAGTCGTTGACTTTTTTAGGTAAGTCGTAGCTAAAAAATACTTTATGCGTTCCATTTGATTGTTTACATACATTTGCTTTATATATTTATATTAATGCTCGTTTTATTTTGTTCATATCTTTAGTTACATATTACTAAAAAAATTGATATTCATAATCCACTCGCCAAGAAATTTTAAATAATATCTTACATTACTATCTTTGATGTTATATATTAGTAGTTGTATTAAACATTTTCCTAACTTATGAGTAGTGTCCAAAAAGCAAACGTAAACAATCAAATGGAAAAGAGGAAATTTTTAATATCGTGTAAAAAATATTTTCATTAAAATATATATTTCAAAATCTTTATATGCACGGAATTACTTTTCATAAACTAGTTTTAAACCCGTGTAGAAAATGCACGGGTTGTAATTAATAAAAGACATTCTTATTTGATACATGATTATACTTGATTTTTGTTTATTTTTATCGTAAGAAAAAAAAACAACTTGAATGTATTCAAGTAAAATATAAGTATATGTATATAAGTAGTATGTTTTTATTAGATAAATTTTAAATTCACGATCAATAAAAAAATCGATAAAAAGTTAATATATTTTGTTAATACAACATGCTTTTAATACATTCAAACCAATATAATAATTTAAACCAATATAATGAATAAAGAAATATATTATATCAACGGAAATGAAAATAACTATATGTTCTCAGAAAACATGTCTTACCCTTTAATGTTTAGAGCCCAAAATTTCAAAACATAATATGATTTCATACGTATTATACACTATATATTTTGAAACAGATACTATGCTTTTTGTATTATAAATTAGTATTAGTATTTTTGTAACTTGTATGCAATTACGTAGTTTATTTTATTATAATATTCGTAATAGTAATATGTAAATTTTGGAGTGAAAATTTTAATTATAGGGAATGTAATAATTTGTGTTTATAATATCTTTTTACGGATGTGCAAATGGGATTAAATAATTATATTAAATAATGTAATTATTCATTAAATGTTATGTTTAATAAAATATAGCGTAGTATAATGTAACACATTGATTTAATGAAACTAAGTAATTCTTAAGCATAAACATGGGGGGTCCTACATCACTATTTTTCTTCATCAACCAATGTTGGACCAATTTCATAGTTTTGATAATGACATGTGTTTACGTAATAATATGTTTTACTCGATATATCATATGCGTGTAATTGTGTGCTTTAGTCTTATTATAGCTAGCAACAATTATGAGAAGAAAGATCAAAGTTAGGCATAACTTTGATTAAAGTTGTGAGACAAAGTTATACCAACTTCAGGAATAACTTTGGAAGTGAACATGGAAGTTATAGCTAACCAGGCATAACTTTAAGGAAAATCGCTTCAAACAAGATCTACATAAACTACACAAGACTCGAGATGGAGGGTCTTTGTGATCAAGATGAAGAGATGATCCGTATACTGAAGATCTTTGTGAAGATTAGATAGTATAGGTCGTCATTCGGTAACTATTCCATTCGAGAGATTTTATGTTCAAAAGTTATAGCTTTAGCCTATGATTTTGAATGATAAAATATTGATGCATGATTTTGGAAATAAAATGTTTTGAAATGTTTTCAAAAGTGAAAGAGTTTTATTTTTATTTATCAAATTATTTTAATAGAGAATATATTTATGAGATTCTATTGGTTAGTAATACAACTTATGGGTTGTCATGCTACCTAGGGTTTCTAATATATTCTATCGCAATTTGTTGTTAACCTAATTAGCCCACCTAGTGTTGGAGCCATCTAGGGTTTCGTGGAAACCTAGTATTGTGCCACCTAGGGTTGCGTGCCTCCTAGGGTTTCGTGAGCTAGAGGATTTCGGCCAACCTAGGTTGTTTCCTTAGTTTACCTAATCTAGGATTCTACTATATCTTTACAACAATATTTTGAGATATCAAGATAAATATATTTCTATAAGATAAACCAAATAATATTTTGAGATTAAAGATATTTCTAAAAGATAAGCAAATATTATTTTATGGAAAGATAAGTATCTTTATTAAATATTATACTAGGGTTTTAGATCTACTATAATTCTTCTACTATAAATACTCATTCACATATCAATTGTAAAAGACACGACTATACACGAAACACAATACTTTACACGGCTATCTATTTTACTTGTGTTGATTTTCCAAAATCGTTTTAAAGCAAACCTTTGAGCAAATATTTATTATTTTTAGAGTTTGTTTTTAAAAAGAGTCGTGCATCAATTATTATCAATCGCTTGATGTGAAATTTATTGGATAATAGTACATCATTATAAGCTTACAATTCTTTAACGGGAATCTGTGTGAGTTATATTGTACTTTCTTATTAGCGTAAGATAGTATAGAGTATTTAGCGATACTCACCTTGAGTTATAATCATAGTGTTGATTATACGAGTGGGTTGGTAATTTTTGTAATCCGTAGAAAGGTACTAAAAATTATTAATCGAGAATAGTGGACGTAGGTTTCAACGTGTGAAACTGAACCACTTCAAAAATCGTGTGCCTCTCTCTTATCTCTTTACTTTTCGTTATTTCGTTTATTCGCGCTTACTTTGATTAATTAATTAGTTGATTTTAATTCATAAGATCAAATAATTAATTACATATCATATAAATCGAAAAAGTGGGGCTAGTTTTTAATACTCAATTCACCCCCCCCCCCTCTTTCGTATTCGATCAATAGACTCTACAATTGGTATCAGAGCCTCGTGCTCTTGATTGCCTTACAGCAAGGAGTCTGATCCATTTATCTTTTTATTTTTATTTATTTTCCGCTGCATTTAATTTTATTTTAATGGATTCCAAACATCTGAAGTGTCCCGTATTCGATGGGAAGAACTACAGTCTATGGAAAAATATGATGACCCATTTATAAAGGGTAACGATTGGGAGTGTTGGCTAATCATTAAGAATGGTCCTAATAAGATCATGCTTGGAACGGCTACAGGCACTTCCATCGAAAAGAAAGAAGATGACTATGTTGAGGCAGATTATAAGAAAGCTGAGAAAAATTCAAAGGCTATTAGTCTGTTGCAAAACGGCATGACCCATACTGAATTTGATCGTTTCTCATCTAGTTCTACTGCCAAGGAAATATGGGATGGTCTTGAGTTAGCTTATGAGGGGACAACTGTTGTCAAAAAGCAACGCATAGCTCTACTTATGCGAAAATACGAATTGTTCTCCATGGAACAAAATGAATCGCTTGACAGCATGTCTACTCGCTTCTCCAGTATCATTAATGAATTGAAAAATCTTGGAAAAACTTTTGACTCCGAGGAAATTGCCAGGAAGATCCTTAGAAGTCTATCTAAACGATGGAGACCTAAGGTGACGGTAATTGAGGAATGTAAAGATCTATCTGACCTATCTTATCAAGAGCTACTTGGAACCCTAATGGCTCATGAGATTACTCTTGATGAAGATGCGGCAAATGATAGTAATAGCAAGAAGGTGGCTCTACAGGCCGAATCTAGTGAAAGACAAGATTCGGATCTTGAAGATGAAACAGTGTTATTTGCTAGACGTTTTAAGAAAAAGTTCTTTAACAAACCACAAGGGAAAACGTTTAACAACAACACCAACAAATCTTACAAGAAGCCAATTGAGTCAAAAGGGTCTCTTTCAAGTCGTGGTTGCTTCAAATGTGGGGATAATGATCACATGATCAAAGATTGCCCCACATGGAAGAAAATCAAAGACAAAAATCAACGAGACAAAACCAAGAAGGAATTCAAGCAAGTGATGATGGCTTATTGCTGGGGAGATCTCGACACAGAGGACGACGAGTCAGAGGAAGAGGAAGTCGCCAACCTGTGTCTAAGCAACGTCAGTCTTGACCTAATTTCTGACAGTGACAATGAAAGCGAATCCGAGATGTGTCTTGTTGGCAACTCAGATTCAGAACCAGATTCAGAAGATGACGAAGAGGTTAGTCATCTTGAACTTAAAAAGCAAGTTAAGAATTTATCTAAGAAGTCTTTAATTAAGTATTTTGAAGAAGCCTTAGATCATTGTCATGAGCAGAGTCTAGAATTGAAAGATCTTAAAGAACAAATTCTTGATATTGCTGAGGAAAACCAACTTCTAAAGGCCAAAGCTAAAAAGCTCAAGTCTAAAGTTATGGCAACTTCAGCTATAACTTCAGACAAGACAAATGTTGAGAAAGAAGCTCTTGAGTCTAAAGTTATAGCTAATGAATCTATAATCTCAGAGTTGAAGCTCAACATTAAGCACCTTCAAGCCAAAGTTATGGCTAATGAAGCTATAACTTTAGAATTGAAGAAAGTCAATGAGCTTTTACAATCTCAAACAAAGGCAAAGGAAGTTGTTATTCTTGATCACGAGAAAGTAAACTCTTTTCTTTCTCAGCAATTGAAAGAATTAAAGGCTGAATTCTCCCAAGCCAAAAGTCAACATAATGAGGAGAAACTTATCTTGAACAAACGTTTCAATGATTTTCGTGAAAATTTCAAAAAGAACAATCCCTCCAAAGACTCGAATGTAGATCATTCGTCGTGTGAAAAAGAAATTCAGTCTTTGAAGGAATTGCTCCTACATGCACGAAAAGTTCATGATAAGTGGGAAGGAAGTCAAAAGGTCTTAGACTTCCTTACCGAACAGTCTAACAATAACATGAAGAAAGGTCTAGGTCATGAATGCTATAGTCGTAGAGACCACGATAAGTGCAAATCCACTCCTTCTGACCGTGATTTCAGAAGAAGGAAGTATGTCAATCTTTCAGAATATCTGATTTGCAATTATTGTGGTCACAACAGTCATGTTAAAGATAATTGTGTTAAATATGTTAATGACAACAAAAATCAAACTGATTTTGTGAAAGAACATGACGTGTCTAGTGAGTCCGAATCTGAACCTCAACGTGATGAGGTTAGAAATAATGAGTTTAGATGGTTTTATGACATGGCTTTCGATTACACATCTGTACCTTCAAAATCTAAACCTAATGTGAATCAGAAGCAGTCATTTAAACCTAATTTGCGTCACAACAATAACAAACAATATAATAAACCTAGCAAACCCTATCCTAAGAAGAAAAGAATTGTTAAACAGGTATGGGTTAGGAAGGATCAAATCTATAGAGTCACTAACCATAAAGGACCCAACTTAGCGTGGGTACCTAAAAGCTGTATTTGATTCTCCTGCAGGTAATAGTGAAAGAAAATAATCTATGGTATCTCGACAGTGGATGTTCGAGACACATGACTGGAAACAAGAATCTTTTTCTTTCACTAGAACCTTCAACGGTGGCAAGGTCACCTTTGGAGACAATAAGAAGGGCAACATAATCGGTGTAGGTAAGATTGGTATATCTTCTTCACATGCTATCAATAACGTATATCTGGTAGATGGCCTTAAGCATAACTTGCTAAGTATCTCTCAACTATGTGACAAAGGCAACAAAGTCGTTTTTCACTCAAGTGTTTGTCGTATCATAGTTGAAGGAACTAGCAATGTTATCTTAGAAGGCTTACGTAAACGGAACGTGTATATGATTGATTTAAACAAAGTCACTACAAGTTCCTTTACGTGCATGAAAGTCACTGTGGATGATTCATGCTTATGGCACAAGAGGTTTGCACACATCAGTCCAACGATTTTAAAGAAACTTAAGTCTTGGGATTTAGTTGAGGGTCTTCCCTCAATCAAATTCGAACAAGAAAAGATGTGTGACTCATGTGCCCGTTGCAAACAAGTTAGATCTTCATTCAAACCGAAAAGAGTAGTAAGTACAGAGCGTCCACTTGAGTTGGTACACATGGATCTATGTGGACCTATGAAAGTTAGAAGCCGCGGGGGATCAAGGTACGTATTCGTCCTAGTCGACGACTACTCCAGGTATGTATGGCCTATCTTTCTATTTACTAAAGATGAAACTTTCGATGAGTTTGTAGTACTAATGAAGCTCGCCCAAAAAAAGTATGATAAAAAGTTAGTTTCCATTCGTACGGATCATGGCACCGAATTTGATAATCAAGCTTTTATAGAATATTGTAGGGAGAATGGTGTAGGACATTAACTTTTCGACCACCACGGAACCCCACAACAAAATGGTGTCGTGGACGTAATGAATAGAAACAAACATAGAGGACATGGCCCCCACTCTGCTTTTGTGTGTGAGTGGCATTCCTAAAAGTTCTGGGAGGCAGAAGCCAATAAGTAGTACTGCTTGCTGGTGCACAATAGAGCATGCTTAGACCAATTCTCAAAAAGAACTCCCTCATGAAACTTTTAAGAGGGAGAAAAAACCCAATATAGCTCCACTTCGTTGCTTCGGAGGAAAGTAAATGTTTTGTCCATAATTAATGTGGAAAAAGTAATTTGAGCAAATTTGATCCACGAGAAGAGGACGAAGCTTTGTGTTTGTTGGCTATTCTACTCATAGTAAAGCGTTGTTTAAAGTTTTTAACAAAAAACCTGTGACAAGAAGAAAGTGTTCATGTTGTATTTGATGAAGTAGTGTGCTTGAACAAGTTGAAACAGAATTGAGAAGAGGACATGAAATTGGATCAGAATTTCGTTCTCCAGGAGAGATGACGTGCCAGAAAATAATGAAGAAGTTATTGAAGGAATCAATGATGAACTTGATAAATCCGCAAATGACCTTGAACAGAGAACTGAGACAATTGTTGATGATACGAATGTTTCTTCTCAAAACAAGGAAAAGGAAACTGAAGTTATTGCTGATGATGCTATAACTTTGAACCAGAACCAAGATGGTGTAACTGAAGTTGTACCAACTTCAGCTATAACCCCAGAGTCCAACTCAGGGGGAACCAATCTTGATTCTAATCATTTGAGGAAAATGATAGTTCATCAGATGATGATGAGCCTAGGAACTCTAAGAAATGGAAATATAAGAGTTCTCACCCTATGGATTCGATCCTAGGGAGTTTGAATAAAGGAGTTCAAACGAGGCGAACATTAAATAATTTTTGTTCATTCTATTCCTTTTTGTCTGCCATAGAGCCTACCAACACCAAGGAAGCTCTTGCAGAATCCGACTGGATTGTGGCTATGCAAGAGGAGCTTCAACAGTTCGAACGTAATAAAGTATGGCACCTTGTGCCACGACCTCCTCATCGAACTGTGATTGGTACTCGATGGGTATTCAGAAATAAATTGGATGATTCAGGAGTTATAGTTCGTAACAAGGCTCGATTGGTCGTTCAAGGTTATAAGCAACAAGAAGGGATTGATTATGACGAGACATTCGCCCCAGTAGCAAGACTTGAAGCTATTCGCTTGCTCATCGCCTTCGCAGCTCATAAAGGAATGAAATTACTCCAAATGGACGTTAAGACTGCCTTTCTTAACGGTTATTTGGAAGAAGTGGTTTTTGTTGAACAACCTCCTGGATTTTTGAATAGCAAGTTTCAAAACCACGTTTTTAAACTCGACAAAGCTTTATATGGTTTGAAACAAGCGCCTAGGGCTTGGTACGACAGATTGTCAAAATTTTTATTACAAAACAATTTTAAAAGAGGATCTGTCGACAAAACCCTATTTCTAAAATCCGAGGGTTCTGATTTACTTGTTGCTCAAATTTATGTAGACGATATTATCTTTGGTTCTACTAACAATAAATTGTGCAAGTATTTTTCAGATCTTATGACCTCAGAATTTGAAATGAGCATGATGGGAGAATTAAAATTCTTCCTAGGATTGCAAATTCAACAAACCAAAGAAGGCATAAAGATTCACCAACAAAAATATGTCAAGGAGCTAATCAGAAAATTTGGTATGGAGAACGCTCATCCAATGGACACACCTATGGTAACTGACAAAAAGTTGACCTTAGACTAAACTGGTAAGTCCGTAGATGAGACTACATATCGAGGTATGATTGGTTCTTTATTATATTTAACTGCAAGTAGACCTGACATTATGTTCAGCGTATGTGTCTGCGCTAGATTTCAATCATGTCCTAAGGAATCACATATGATTGCAGTTAAACGTATCTTGAGATATTTAAGTGGTACATCTAACTTATATTTGTGGTATCCACTTGAGTGTAATTTCAATCTAGTAGGATATTCAGACGCAGATTATGCGGGATGTTCTTTAGATAGAAAAAGTACCTCTGGATTCGCTACTTTTGTTGGACCTTGCATAATAACGTGGGGATCAAAGAAGCAAAATTCGGTTGCGTTATCTACTGCAGAAGCCGAATATATCGCTGCAGGACTGGTATGTTCTCAACTACTTTGGTTAAAGCAACAACTATGTGATTATGGTGTTAATGTTGGTTGTATGCCTGTTTTCGGTGATAATACGAGTGCTATTGTTATTTCTAAGAACCCAGCTCAGCATTCTCGTACTAAGCATATAGACATTAGACATCATTTTTTGCGTGACCATGTAGAAAAGGGCAACATTAAACTCGAATTTTGTAGTACTGATGTTCAATGGGCTGACATTTTAACAAAGGCGTTAGCTAGGGGTGCTAACGAGCCGAGCCGAGCCCGAGCTTGGCCTTGCTCGGCTTGTGCTCAAGAACCAAAACTCGAGCTCGAGCCGATCTCGAGCTTACCCGAGCTTGAAAAAAACGTGCTCGTAAAAAAGCTTACGAGCTTTAACGCGAGCTCGAGCCAAACTCGAGCTCAAATCGAGCCTATATATAATTGTTGATTTTTAATTTTTTTCTTCCAATATTTTCAATAACAAGAGTCGAAAGATATATGTAAAATAATTTGGTAAATAAGTTAGACATTTGATATATGTGATACAAATATATAATAATGATAAAATATTTTTATAAAATATGAGGAAAATCTTCTCTAATCACACAAATTCGAGCTGCTCGTGAGCTTTTCGAGCCGAGCCGGTGTTTGCTCGGCTTGACTCGTTAAGCTCTCGAGCCGAGCCCGAGCCCGAGCCGAGCTCACACGAGCCGAGCTTTGACCGAGCTTTGACCGAGCCGATCTCGAGTTGCTCGCGAGCTGTCTCGTCTCATTATCACCCCTAGCGTTAGCGAGAAGACGTTTTGAGATTTTGCGGTTGGAAATTGGTTTAATCAGTAGCAATTAAATTCATCTTATTTATTTTGTGAACCTGCGTGACTGGCTAGATTAAGACGAGATTATATGACTGTGTCCGCATATTTCATTGCGAGTATATTTGTGTTTAATATAATATATTTTACGTAAGTATCTTGCATATTTAGTGTTTTATGGAAATTGAATTATGAACCACTTATTTGCCAAAAACCTATCTTATTCACTTTCCTAATCAAACCAAAATTCTACCCATGCAATTCTTTTTGGCCGAAATTCTCAAATAAATATTACCAAAACTCTATCCTTACCATATTCCAACAAAAATAACCACCCAATATTCTTTTCCTACCAAAACTCAAATTGAAAAAAAAAAAAAAAAAAAAAGAGGAAAGACAAATTGGGACGGCACACCCATGTGCAAACGTACAAAAGCAAACCTACCCTTACACAATCATAATTACCCTTACACCTATTACTTTTACCATCTTAATTACTCAACCAATTTTTACTCACTCCTCTCCTTCCTCACGGTTCCCACACCCAAACAAAACACAAAAACATCCAAACCTTCAACCTTCATCAATGGCTTCCACAAGATCCAAAATTTCCAAAAACCAAACTCCTAAAACTCCTAAGCCTAGTATGCCCAAAACTACCTCTTCTCCTTCCACACAACAATCACCCAACCCAAACCAAACCGAGTCGGGTGCGGGTCTCGAGGGTACGAAAAGAAGACGGTTAAATAAAGGCAAAGGTAAATTCCAAGAAGAAGTTCCAAACAAACCCACTGACACGGTTTCCGAGGAGACCACACGGGTAACTCTCCGTGATTTTTCGCCGCAAGAAACCTCATTGGGAATTGACAAACTCCGTCTTACAAAAGACGAAAGAAGACTTGTGAACCGGGTTGCTCAATATGAAATACACGGTGGTCGGTATTATTCTAAGGCTTGGTGTGACAAGTATAGGGCTTTGGGATTCTTTTCGGATTTTCTGAATTTCCAAGAATGGGAAACGGTGGCTGAGTTTTCGGGTCCGGTGTATCCGATTGAGGTAATTCAGTTCTTCTCTTCTGTTTCTTTAGACAATGGAGTCTTGCATGCCGTCATTAATGGCCGATCAGTCTCGATTTCCGTGACGGACTTTTGTACTCTGTTTTTGGTTCCTGATGATGGAATCAAAATCAATCCGAGTACGTCATGGGATGAGCTGACGGACGTGGCTAAGCTGGAGGTTAAGCAGTATTTTGATGTTGGGGCGACGGTGTCGAGTTGCGTGTTGGCGGGTAGTGTTTCTCCGAAACTGAAATTTCTGTTAAACTTTTTATGGAATACTGTGATTCCGCGACGGGGCGGACGTGATAAAATTGCATGCTATGAGATGTTAGTCGTTAAGCATTGGTTGGAGGGAATCGGGTTAATTTACCTTCTCTTGTTTTTAATCGTATTTCACAAACCGCTTTCTCGGTGACCGAAGACAAATTTTACTCTACTCTTGACTTGCCGTATGGCATGTGGTTGTCACGGCTCTTTGAGTCAAAGGGAGTTGTTAATGTGCAAAATTATGGGGTCGCGGTAAAGGATGAGATGTGTGATACGTTCTTGAAATTTATGAAGCTTGATGCTAATGGTCCGGAGTTGTTATTTTTGGTCAAAGGAGGTTCGGTTGGATTGTCTTCGGGTGGGGCTGATTTTTCTGTGATTGAATCAAAATTGGATATGTACATTGGTAGTATTATGGAGCGCTTGGATGCGCAGGATAAGAAAATTGAGACGGTTTTGGACACGGTTGTTCAAGCCGTGGGCATGGGTTCTTTGGGCTCAACCCGTGACCAAGGTGGGTCGGGTGTGAGTCATGAGATGAGGACATGGATGGATGGTGTGGATGATCGCCTTGCTAAGTTGGAACGAAATATTATCGATTGTAAGCAAGAGGCGTATAGGCAAAGGGATAGGATGACATTCTTGGTGAGCCAAGGCGGGTCGTTGGTTAAGAGCGGGACGGAGATGCGTGAGGGAATGCGTACAATTTATGATGCGACGGAGGCTCTTTCGTTGAAAGTCCGGAACTTTGATGTTTGCCTCACCGCTCAAGCTTCTCATGTGTCTAATTGCCTTGACCGTCTTTCCACTCTTGAGTACCGCACTAGGCCCGGTTATGTCGATCCTAACAAAATCCGTCAACCCAAAATGCCTTGATTTTTCTATCCTTGGTTGTTTTCACTCTTAAACTACTAATCCTATTCGGCCCATTTGGCTTATTTTGACATTGTCTATTCGGCCCAATGGCAACTAACAATATATTTTGTGGTTTGTAGTTTAATCAACATTTGCACTTTATTTTGCTTGATATATATCGTTTATATTGCGTATTTTGCATATCTATTTCTTGCCTTGACATGTGTTATTCTAGTCGTTTCATGTCTTTGTTCTTGTCTTTTCAATGATGCCAAGAGGGGGAAGAAATGATATGATTTGAGTCTTTGCTTAAGCTTGCTCCTTGTCAAGACTCGTTATCTCTTAAATTCTCTCAAGCTATAACTTTGGCTAAGTTGTTTTGTTCTTGCGATCAAAGTTGCTATAACTTTGGAGTGCTTTGTTGAGGGGGAACCATACTTAGTCACTTTGTTAAGAAGAAATCTTGAGGAAATCATATGAGACTTGTCATCATCAAAAAGGGGGAATTTGTTGGACCAATTTGATAGTTTTGATAATGACATGTGTTTACGTAATAATATGTTTTACTCGATATATCATATGCGTGTAATTGTGTGCTTTAGTCTTATTATAGCTAGCAACAATTATGAGAAGAAAGATCAAAGTTAGGCATAACTTTGATAAAGTCTGTGAGACAAAGTTATACCAACTTCAGGAATAACTTTGGAAGTGAACATGAAAGTTATAGCTAACCAGGCATAACTTTAAGGAAAATCGCTTCAAACAAGATCTACATAAATATACACAAGACTCGAGATGGAGGGTCTTTGTGATCAAGATGAAGAGATGATCCGTATACTGAAGATCTTTGTGAAGATTAGATAGTATAGGTCGTCTTTCGGTAACTATTCCATTCGAGAGATTTTATGTTCAAAAGTTATAGCTTTAGCCTATGATTTTGAATGATAAAATATTGATGCATGATTTTGGAAATAAAATGTTTTGAAATGTTTTTAAAAGTGAAAGAGTTTTATTTTTATATTTATCAATTATTTTAATAGAGAATATATTTATGAGATTCTATTGGTTAGTAATACAACTTATGGGTTGTCATGCTACCTCGGGTTTCTAATATATTCTATCTCAATTTGTTGTTAACCTAATTAGCCCACCTAGTGGTTGAGCCATCTAGGGTTTCGTGAAACCTAGTTTGTGCCACCTAGGGATTCGTGCTCCTAGGGTTTCGTGAGCTAGGATTCGGCCTCCATAGGTTGTTTCCTTAGTTTACCTAATCTAGGATTCTACTATATCTTTACAACAAT